>PVLD010034566.1:0-12548 GCA_004027595.1 Dinomys branickii | reverse complement strand
GACGGGTGCATATGTCAGTGGAGACAATGGATTGGTGGATGCAAGAGTGAATTCACCTGATCTTCAATCTCAGCTATACCATGTATTTATTTAGTACATAGCCTTGATCAGGTTTCCAACACTTCCAAGTTGATGTCTTCATCTGTACAGTAAAGATGAAAATACTATTTACCACTTTAAGTGAGCTTCAGATCTATTGAGGTTGTGACCATTTATTTGTCTGTAGTGTTTTTCATTTACTACAAAAATCACCAAGTGTGGATTTCCCTATTATTCCCTAATTTACAAGATGGTCAGACAGAATTGAGTCAGTATTGATAAGCTGCTTCCCCAGACACGAGGCTGTGATTATGATTTCATTCTGGTGCTCTGGTCACCACTGACTCACATGCGCTCCTTTCTCAATTATCACGCCCATCAATTTGAGGACCTATGAAGGTATAAGCCCTTCTTTTATTCTTAGAAAGTCTTGATGTGGCAGGTAGAGGCTGAGAGAATACAAGGAAGACAGAACACACACAGTAGAACTCAGATTATGCTAGAGATGTTGCTTTGTGGGACATTTTCTTGTCTGTGCTTCTCTCTGCAGCATTGATCACTTGGAGGATTATCCCTTCCACGCTGAATATTGAGGCCGAGTCTTCCAGTGAGATTAACTGGTAGATGGTCCTTTATCCCTGAAGTAGAACTCACCTCTCCTCGTTTCGGTCACGCTTATCCAAAACCCTGCTGTGCTTGGCCTTGTTGCTGGCAAACTCGATACAGTGTTGTACTTCCGTCCTCTGTGTGTTCAGCCGTCCCTGGGAAGGGTGACTCAGAAAATGGCAGTGGCAACATGTTTTTCGCTTGTTTGGTGTGGAAAAGGAGTGTTAAATGCCAAAAACTCTTAAAATTGAGGATACAAACATAACCACAATAAAAATTAATAACAGTAATCAACATGTGTTGAGAGTTCAGTATGTGCCGAGACAGTTTGAGGTGGCTTTCCTCTGGGTAAACTCATTTGTTGGGCAAATGAGTGAGCATACATGTGTAAGTGTGTAAGTTAGTGCACAAGTGCGAGTACACACTGCCTTAAAATCAGCATCCCCCCCGCTTTGCTTCTCTATGTTTTATTGGAGACAGAGACAGTTCATGATATGTGCTGCTGGCTTTCTCCCTGTGTCCTGCCTGGCAGCTCTTCCTCTGGTCTCTTGGTTCCTCTGGTCTCTTGGTGCTAATCTCAAAGTCGTTGTGTGCCTTTACCTGGTTTTTCTGTCTTTTACTGCCCCCATCCTTGACCTATTTCCAGGAGGAATTTCTCCAGCAAAGCTTGTTTTTAACTCCTAGTCAGGATTAGCTGGAGTCTGAATGGAGCGCCTATTGTATTTTCTTCTTCTACAGACTCTTACCACTACATTATAGGTCTGAACACGAAAGACTCTACAACTAACTACATATTTCAGAGACTATGCAGTATCCTTATACTAGAGATGAAATGATCACTTTGAAGTCAGCGATGACAGGTGGAAAATGCCAATCTTTCATTTATGAACCAACTTTTACTTCTACCCTCAATGAGTCTAACAGTGAGAGGTAAAAGAGGAATTGAGGGGCCATTAATATTGTCCTTCTTCAGTTGTGGTTTTTCTACTCCATGCTAGAAAGAGGTGCATTCCTTATAGTATCAATTTCTTCTGAAGCATGATTTTAGGGTGTAGTCCCAGGATATCCTCTCTACCAGGGCATGGTTCACAGAAAGCTACAGAAGCAGTGAACAGAGGTGAATGACCATGTTTGCTATTGTCTATGAGCCAGGAAATGTTGGTAGCTCAGGTGACCAGCAGTGGCAAAGTAGACTGACATGTCAGCCTGCCAAGGGCCTTTCATTTTCTTGAGTGGAGAAAACACTATAGTCCAGTGTTTCATTCTTGAGATAGCATTTTGAAAATACAGTGGCTCTTGTATGTGAATGGATAAGCACAATCCACAACTTGCTGACTCCCTGTGAATATCAGTATTCTGACTAGTCTGTGATTTCTCCTTTTGTATCCATATTATTTTTCCTAGGGGTTCTGTAGCAAATTATCACAAGCGAGGTGACTAAAAATACCTGAATTATTCCATTATTATTTTGAAGGATGAAAAATTCAATATCAAGGTGTAATCAGGGCCATAGGCTCTAGGAAAGAATTCTTTGACCTTCTCAAATTCTGCTAGTTCCTACAACTCTGAGGTTCTTTTCCTTGTAGCTGCATCTCTCTCATATCTTCTACCACCTTCCCATATGATGTTATTAGAAAGACACCAGTCATTGGTTTTATGACCCACCCCTACCCAAGATGCCTTTCTCTTAACTAACTATACCTCCAAAGCCCCTTTTGTCAAATACAGTCACATTCTCGGCATATAGAGACTGCTGAGGGATATCATCTAGGTAACACATGTCTGTATCCTGATGCAAAGATGAATATCATTATTTGCAAGAATATATTTATGGAAGTTTTTCATCAGAACTTACTTTGTATTCATTTGCTACCCAGAAAGCTAAAATAGTATCTTTTGACATAATCTGAAATGTGTTTAGGCCCTGCTTTTCTGAGTAGGCTGTTTCTTTATGTATTTATACATTCTTTTGGCTCTCTGAACTTTGTACTGTTTTATCTAAAGCAAAATATGTTTGGCTGCATCTATGGCTATTGGCAACTCCCCGACACTGGGAATTTGCCATGTTCTCCCTGTGCTTCGACATGGAATTTGTGTTCATGTAATCTATTCCAAATAGGTGGGTGGCTCCACCCATACAAAATTGCCAGTGGCAGTGCACATGGCTTCTCATTAGGTCACTTCCGTTCACTGACTGCTGCTTTCCTCAACAGACAGTCCATGTCTCCAGCAGCTCCAATTTCATGAGAAGTCCATTGCATTTTCACAGGTGCTGTCACAACTTCACAAGTGTCTTATCAGGGGCCCAGTGCCTGGCCTCTATGACCTTTTTCTAAAATCTGGGTGGAAGCCCCCACAAATCCAGAACCCTGACATTCTGCATGACTATAAAACAAGCACATATGGGTGATGCCAATGTCTTCCACCAGCTTGAGCAATAATAGCCAGACCCCTTGGATTTGGCTGCAAATCCTGCAGAGCTAAGCACAAAGAGATGTACCCTAGGAAACTGATGGCCTATGTGGCCCTTCTTGACTCGACATCTCAGGGATTGAGCTATATATGATTCCTGTTGTACATACGCAACATTTTCTCAAAGACATTCACCCAAGAGTGAAATTATCTCACCAAAGAGTACCTATACTACCTACACTAACACCTTTACTGAGGCCAACTTGTTTTCCAGCTTGGTTATACCAGTTCCTGTGAGCTCATTACTCCGCATTTTCAAAGACTTGAAATTTATAGAAATTTCACTGGGTTTTATTCCTAGTGCTTAAAGCTTGGTTTCTATACACAATTCTGCAATAGAAGGAGTGATGCTTTCTTAAAGAAATAGTAGGTTCCAAAGGTAGCACAAGGAAAATGTAAAATATCCTGAAGGCTTTTATAGTAGAAAGTAAGAAAATGTTTCAAGAAGTAAATACGAAGAAGGCAAAGTACAGGGGCCAACCTGAAGGAGCTTCCAGTTGGCAAAGCTGGAGAAATCAGAGCAACAAAATATAATTTTGAGTTTTAATCCATAAAATGTGATGAGTATCCATGAGTCCAATCTAAATACAAATACTTGACTAAATTTTCATAGGGAAGGTAGGAAAGTTCTTC
Source organism: Dinomys branickii (assembly GCA_004027595.1). NCBI lineage: Eukaryota > Metazoa > Chordata > Mammalia > Rodentia > Dinomyidae > Dinomys > Dinomys branickii. The sequence goes on along the minus strand of PVLD010034566.1, from coordinate 8,798 downwards.
CTTCTGATAGAACTTGAATTAATAAATGTAAAATGATGAAAATTATCATTAAATATATAGCAACAAGCTCTATCAATAGTTGTTAAAATGTTAGTGTTTTATGTTAGTATGTTAGTAAAAGTTTGAGAAGTAAAGCTCACATCATTTTAAAATAACTGACCCTGAATATTTATTATATAGAAGGAGAAAGGTGAATGATTTTACAGGGAGTAAACTTAATAGAAATCCATTTCACTGAGAAATCAATGTCCACACCATTATTACTGAGACACATCAGCCCTTTGAGCCCGAGGAGGAGATGCAGGCAGAAGGACAAAAAATTCATCTTACAGCACCCTCGCCCAACACGCACAACTTCATTGAAATCATGGACACCATCCATATCCAAGAGTTCAGGAAAATAAAGGATATGCTTCAAATGTCAATTTTGTAATAGACAAGAGCTCTGATTCGGGGAGGAGCTCAGCCCACAGAGGAACCTCTAGGCGGCCCCTCTTCCTGCGTGGAACTCTGAGCAGGTGAGGCGTGTGCATGCTCCGACCGGATCTCTGAGTGGGGGAGGAGCTCGGCCCACTGAGGAACATCTAGGCGGCCCCTCTGCCTGAGCGGAACTCTGGGCGGGTGAGCTGTGTGCATGCTCCGACCGGATCTCTGAGTCGGCGAGGAGCTCGGCCCACAGAGGAACATCTAGGAGGCCCCTCTGCCTGCACAGAACTCTAGGAAGGTGAGGGGTGTGTGTGCTCTGACCTGGATCTCTAGGTAGGGAGTAGCTCAGCCCACAAAGCAGCATCTGAGCAGCCTTTTGAGTGGAACTCTTGGCAGAAAGCTTAAGAGATATTCTCCCGAAGAGAAGGAGCTATTGGAGCAGCCTTTGCAATAGACCTTTGCCTGGTGAACTGCCTGGGTAAATTGTAGCTCAATATTTTGAATCTGATATCCAAAATGGGAAGACAGAAGAACAAAACACAGTCTCAGAACTCAGCCCCACCCAGAACAAGTCCTGGATGCAATGATATAGGAGAACTAGGAAGCCGCATACCTGGAGGTTCTGAAACGATTGCATTCAAAATAAGGAAATATCTCCATCAGGCCATAGAAGAGATTAAAGCAGAAATAAGCCACATACCTGCAATATCTGAAACAATTACATCCGAAGTAACGAAACAACTCCATCAGGCCATAGAATATATTAAAGCAGAAATAAGTCACAGCCCTGCAATTTCTGAAACGATCACGTCTGACATAAAGAAAAAACTTCATCAGGCCACAAAAGAGATTAAACCAGAAATAATCTCTCAGACAAAAAATGAAGGGAAAACTATAATGGAAGAAATGTTCTGCATACATAGAGAAGAAATAGATAAAAGAATAGAAGAAAATAGGAAGCAAATGGAAACGTTACAAGAGCAATTTAGGAATGAATTACCACGAATCAAACAGGTCCAAAGTGATTGCCAGGAATTGAAAACTTCCACTGAAAGCTTGCAAAACCGCTTAAATGAAGCCGAAGATAGAATTTCAGATCTTGAAGACAGCATGGCAGCTAATGAGTGTGAAAGGAAGGATCTCATAAAGTCATCAAGGATCCAAGAAAAATCAATCCAACAGCTGCAAGATGAGGCTAAAAGAAATAATATCCGAGTAATAGGAGTCAGTGAAACAGCAGGAAACAACACAAATGATATAAAAAGAATATTTGCTGAAATAATAGCAGAAAATTTCCCAAACATGGTAAAAGATACTGAAGTGCAGTTAATCGAGGCATATAGAACCGCAAAGAGCCATAACCCCAAAAAAACCACACACAGACATATAATAGTCAAATTCCCAGACATAAAGAAAAAGAAGACAATATTAAAAGCTACTAGAGAAAAGAAACAGATCACCTATAAAGGAAACTTCGTCAGAATCACAGCAGACTTCTCAACAGAAACCATGAAATCAAGAAGAGCTTGGAGCGAGGTATTACAGATTCTGAGACAAAACAGCTTCCAATCCAGACTGATGTATCCTGCAAAACTATCCTTCAAATTCAATGGAGAAATAAAATATTTCCATGACAAAGAACTGAAGAACTTCATGAGTGCCAAACTAGCATTGCAAAAAGCACTAAAAGGTGTTCTAGACAGAAAAAAAGTGACCACAATCTCAAGAACAACAATAGAAAAGAAACCTCAAACATAACAAGCAACTAAACAGATAGCAAAAGTAGGAAAACAACAAGTAAATAGCATGACAAGAATAAGCCAACATATAACCATTATAACCATTAATGTAAATGGCTTCAGTTCATCAGTCAAAAGGAAAAGACTGGCAGAGTGGATTAAGAAACACAATCCAACGATATGCTGTATACAGGAAATACATTTTACTCAAAGGGAAATCCACAGGCTGAAAGTTAAAGGACGGAAAGCAATTCTACATGCAACAGGTCCTCAGAAAAAAGCAGGGGTAGCTATTATGTTTGCAAACAATGTAAACTTCAAACCAAAAACAATCAAAAGAGATAAAGAAGGCCATTACTTACTAGCTAGGGGAAAGCTGCAAGGGGAAGGGATAACAATCCTAAACATTTATGCACCAAATAATTGAGTTCCAAACTTTACAATTCAAATCTTAACAGACGTGAAAATTCAGATAATTAATAACACTATTGTAATAGGGGACCTAAACACCACTCTGACGCAAAGAGACAGGTCAACTGGACAGAAACTCAGCAAAGAAATAGCAGACCTGAACCAAAAGTGTGAACAAATGGACTTAGTAGATGTATACAGAGTGTTCCACCCAACAATATCAGAACACACATTTTTCTTAGCTGCACATGGGTCTTTCTCTAAAATTGACCACATTCTAGCCCATGGAGCATATCTACCTAAATGCAGAAGAACTGAAGTTATCCCATGCATATTATCTGACCACAGTGAAATGAAACTGGAAATTAATGACAAAGAGAACTCCAAAAACCAGATAACCACTTGGAAATTAGACAACAACCTCCTGAATAATCAGTGGGTCACACAAGAAGTTAAAGAAGAAATTAAAAAATACTTACAAACAAATGAAAACGCAAATACAACCTACTGGAATCTGTGGAATACAATGAAAGCAGTCCTCAGAGGGAAATTTATAGCAATGAACTCATATACAAAGAAAATAGAAAGGTAGCAAATAAATAACCTAATGCTACACCTCAAACTTTTAGAAAAAGAGCAACAAGCCAAACCAAAAGCCCAAAGAAGGGAGAAGTTTATAAAACTCAGGGCAGAAATTAATGAAATTGAGATGAGGAAAACTCTACAAAAATAAGTGAATCAAAGAGTTGTTTTTTCAAAAAAATAAATAAAATTGATAAACCTCTAGCCAACCTTATCAAAAAAAAAGAAGGGAAAGAACTCAGATTCATGCAATAAGGAATGAAAAGGATGAAACCACTACAGATCTCACAGAAATTCAAAAGATCATTAATACCTACTTTGAAAATCTGTATTCCCATAGGATAGAAAATTCAGAAGAAATGGGCAGATTCCTAGAAATGTACAAATAACCAAAATTGAATCAGGAAGACGTAAAAATCCTGAACAACCCAATATCAATTAATGAGATTGAAAATGTCATTAAAAACTTACCAACAAAGAAATCCCAGGCCCTGATGGATTCACAGCAGAATTCTATAAAACATTCAGAGAAGATTTAATGCCAACTCTCCTCAAACTCTTCAGTGAAATCGAAAAGGAAGCAACTCTCCCTAACACATTTCTGGAGGCAAGTATTATACTGATACCAGAGAAGGATCCAACCAAGAAAGAGAACTATAGGCTAATCTCTCTAATGAACATAGATGCAAAAATACTCAACAAAATACTAGCAAATAGAATGTAGCAAATCATAAGGAAAATTAAACACCATGACCAGGTTGGATTCATTCCAGGAATGGAGGGATGGTTCAATATTCACAACTGAATTAATGTAATACATCATATCAATACAGCCAAGACAAAAACCACATGATCATCTCAATAGATACAGAAAAAGCTTTTGATAAAGTCCAACATGCATTCATGTTAAAAACCTTAGAAAAAATAGGAATAGATGCCCTCTACCTCAATCTGATCAATGCCATCTATGACAAAACAACAGCCAACATCATACTAAATGGACATAAACTGAAAAATTTCACTTTAAAGTCAGGAACAAGACAAGGATGTCCATTGTCACCACTCCTATTCAACATAGTTCTGGAAGCATTAGCCAGAGCAATTAGACAACAGAGAGAAATAAAAGGAATAAGAATAGGAAAGGAAGAAGTTAAACTATCACTATTTGCAGATGACATGATACTATACATGGAAGACCCCAAAAACTCCACAAGAAAACTCCTGGAATTAATTGACAAATTCAGCAGTGTAGCTGGATACAAAGTCAACACCAAAACTCAATAGCATTCCTGTACACGAACAACAAACAGACTGAGAGAGAAATTGAGGAAAACATACCTTTTACAATAGCATCCAAGAAATTGAAATATTTAGGAATCAATCTAACAAAGAATGTGAAAGATTTATTCAGTGAAAACTACAGTACTCTGAAAAAAGAGATGGAAGAGGATTTCAATAAATAGAAAAACATTCCGTGCTCATGGTTAGGAAGAAACAACATTGTGAAAATGGCCATACTACCAAAACTGTTGTACAGATTCAATGCAATTCCCTTTAAACTACCATTAGCATAACTCACAGATCTAGAGTAAATATGCCTTAAATTCATCTGGAACCAGAAGAGACCCAGAATAGCAAAAGCAATCTTGGACAACAAGGACAAGTCAGGTGGAATCACAATCCCTGACCTGAAATTATACTACAAAGCTACTGTAAGAAAATCAACCTGGTACTGGCTAAAAAACAGACCTGAGGATCAATGGAACAGACTAGAAGATGCAACCACAACGAAAAACACACTCAGCCACCTAATATTTGACAAAGGGGCCAACCAAACTCACTGGAAAAAAGATGGCCTGTTTAATAAATGGTGCTGGAAAAACTGGCTTACCTCTTGCCGAAAACTGAAAATAGACCCCAGTCTACCACCATGCACCAAACTCAGGTCAAAACGGATCACAGATCTCAACATTAAAACAAACTCTAAATCTATTGGAAGAGAAAGTATGTAAAAATCTTGAGGACATAGGCAGAGAGTTCATGAACAAAAATGAAACTGCAAGGGAAAAACTTCAAAGAATCAATAACTGGGACCTCATCCTACTGAAAAGTTTTTGCACATCTAAAGAAATCACCAGCAAAGTAAGAAGAAAACCCAAAAATTGAGAAAAAATCCTAGCTGGCTGTCCCTCAGACAAAAGTCTTCTATCTAGAACATACAAAGAATTAAAAAACATGTACCTGTCCAAATTCAAAGACCCAGTCCAGAAATGGGCATCTGAGATGAATACACACTTCTCAGATAAAGAAATACAAATGGCAAATAAATATATGAGAAAATGTTCCACATCTTTAGTCATTCGAGAAATGCAAATAAAAACAACATTGACATTTCATTTCACCCCAGTAAGATTGACCAGTATTAAGAAATCATCCAATGACAAATGCTGGCGAGGCTGTGGAGAAATAGAGACTCTACTGCACTGCTAGTGGGATTGCAGACTCGTGTAACCACTGTGGAGAGCCGTTTGGAGATTTCTCAGCAAACTAGGTCTAGGGGTTCCATTCAAACCAGCTATTCGCCTTCTGCGTATTTTCCCAGAAGATCTGAAAACATCATATCACTCTGATATATGTGCACCCATGTTTATAGCAGCACAATTTGTAATAGCTAAACTGTGGAAGCACCCCAAATGTCCATCCACAGAGGACTGAATTTAAAAACTGTGGCACTTTTATATAATGGAATATTACTCAGCTATAAAGAGGGACAAATTTGGGGCCTTTCTAGGCAAATGGTTACAATTAGACACCATACTCATAAGTGAAATAAATGAGAGGTACATGTGCAAGCAACGAATTGTGTCACTGGTGTAAGAACCTGAGGATGGGAATATAAACTAAGAGTCATAAAGGAAATCTGCCCAAAAGTAAAAAACAGATGGGATGAGGGAAAGGAGAAAAGAAAGAGGCAAAAATGTATGTATGTATGTATGTATATACATATATGCAGGAAGGCTAACATGGTTCTACTATTGTCTTATGTCACTTAATGATAAGGAATAGTTGATGACTGGTTATTTGATCAATTTTCTATGTCTATATGTGTTTTCCTGAGCATACACGTTGAAGTTAACAACATGCAGTGCAACAACTATTGTTGGTTTCCTGTTGCTTTGTCTATAATTCAAGTTTGATTATACTGTTATTGTGCTACTTTGTGCCTCTTTGTTAATGCTTTCCTCTTTTTTTGTTGTTGTAGTTCTCTTTCTTTCACACTTTAAAAAAATTGTATAAAAAAAACGAAAAAGGAAGGAAGGGGTAATTATCTACGTATGTATGTAAGTATGTATGTATACGCAGCATATCTAACATAGTTGTACTACTGACTTAGGTCACTTTACTGTAGTGAATAGATGATGATTATTTGTTTGATCAATTTTGCATGTCTATATCTGTTTTCCTGAGTATATACTTCGAAGTTAACAATATCTAATGTAACAACCATTGTTCATTCCCAGTCACATTGTCTATAACTCAGTTTTGATTGTACTCTTCTTATGCTATTTTGTGTCTGTTTGTTAATATGTTTTTGTTCTTTTACTTTTAAAATAAAAGTTAAAAAAATAGACAAGAAGAGACAGAGAAAATATTACAGACTGCAGTGGACCAAGCACAGCCTACAAATAAATGCTCCATGAGATACTGGCTCAGATCACAAGACAGAAAAAGAAAACCAGTGGAAAGTCAGTAGAAAAGATTATTAAGGTCTTCCGGGTCATTGATAGTACTGTAGCACTGTTAATTGCCTGGCTGTGAGTATTGGTATAATTACAGAATATGTTACCAGGAGGGGAATCAGAATGAAGCATGTGCAGAATCACTTTATGCTCTTCTGTCAACTTGCTTATTACTCTAAATTTAGTTTGAGGTAAGTTTCTTTAAAATTCTTTTTGTCAATTCCAAGTTATTAGAATGATAGAGACCACACAGCAGCATTATCCCCGGTAAGCTGTTGGAGAATGTGTCTCACGAGGGGACAGCAATGACGATCTTAATGCCTCCCAGACCTGGACACTCTCCCCACTCAGCACACCATCCTGCCAGGGCATGGGCTTTATCACTAAGGTCAGCGCAAGCTCCTTCTCTCTGAAGCAAGCAGATTCCAAAGGAGGAGCTAGGCCAGACGCATCCCAGGCTCTCTCCCAAACTCTCTACTGGATTCTTTGCTTTACTCCCATAGACACAAGTAAGTGAAAGGCACAAAGAACCTGTCCTGTCCCACTAATAACTTTCCAGAGGAGGGAAACATCAAGCATTGAGAGTCAGTGTTCCCTGTAGTCCTTATGTAAAGATACCTCAGCTTTGTCATTTTGTGTTTCTCTTTTCAATTTTTAAAGAAGATCTTAGACAAGCACTCAAACTTTTATTGATTTTAGAACTGTTTGTATCCTCTAATTCATCTTGAGTCAATTTTGGTAAATTCCCTGAAAATAAGACCTCGCTGGAAAATAATCAGCCTTGAAAAACAGAGATGAAAATTGCCAGCCCCCTTCACCCTGTCCCTGTCTCATCTACCTGACACCGTAGCCCCTGAGCAAGAGAACAGTGATGGCAGGGGAGACAAAGATAGGTTGGTGCACTGGCATTTTTGAGCTCTAGTTTTTAAGTCTGATTATTTTCTTTCCAGGTCTTGTTTTCAGGTGTGCACAGTATTATAGTTTCTCTTTCCATTCTGTCTGTATTTTAAGTGTATTTGGCAGAGAAAACCACCTCCATTGCAAGCACAGGAGGACCCCCGGGTTCTGAGGTTTCTTTTCTTCCTTCTCCTTTACTCACTAAGGTGGCTGATGCAGTGCATAGAATGGGCACAAGCTGTGGCTTAGCCTTGTAGGAAAGAAGTCAGGCTGTAGTGAGAAAGAAGACCAGAGCAAGGGAATTCCCAGCACATAAGGTCTCTCCTCAAAGAGCCCTGAGATAGAGCCTCATGAACAAATACCAATGAAAATGAAGATTGCCATTCAGCTTCCAATTGGAAGTGGACAAAGAATCCAAAGGAGGGGCAGAAGGAAGAACAGTACTATCACTGCTAAGTGTTAATGCAAAAGCAAGATCCAAGGAATTACAAGATGGAAAAAAATCATGAAAAAGACCCAGCTGGAGATCCGGGGAAGATGGCGACCAGGTGAGCAGCAAGGGAGCGAACCTCCTTAATAAACACCACCAGCTCGAGACAGACTTGGCGAGCGTGAATGCGGGGACCTCGGCTGGGAAATTTAAACTGGGCGTATTTCTCTGAGATGCCGGGGGAGATGTGGTAGGGCGGACCAGGCTGCCGGGGCGAGACGTGGGAAAGCCCCAGACGCTGGGAGCCAGGGACGATCCGCGCGGGGAAGAAGCTTGGCTCGGTCCAAGCGCCGTGAGAGCGCAGCCGGCTCGGTCCCTCCCGCCCCCCCCGACCCGGCGCAGCTCTCCGGCGACTCCCGACAGAGATCGGCTCTCTGGCGGCGGCAACGCCCAGCGGTCTCACGTTTCGTGCGCATCGGGCGGGCCGCGCAGAAAGCCCCAAAGGATAGACTGGCACCTTGGAACCTTCATGCCTGCAGGGACTCCAATAACTGGTGAGATATCGGCGCTCGC
>PVLD010034565.1:0-12548 GCA_004027595.1 Dinomys branickii | reverse complement strand
ATTTGGTGGAGGCTGAGAAAATACACAATGTGTTAATTTTGAAGTTAGATTTTATTCACATTTCACGAATATTTCTTCAGAAATATTTTGTGTAGAAAAATAATGTTTTAAAAGGAAATAGAACTTGGTGTGATCTGATAACCATTGTGACTTGTTCAAAAGATATTAGATTGTTTTCTAAGTAGACAATATCATTTGCTGCCCCTAGCCTATTTTAGTGTGTTTGGTTTGAGTTACAATGCTTATAATGATTATTTCCAAACGAGGTTCTTATTATGCAAGAGTCACAGTGACTTCTCATACTTTCACATTTCCACTTCCATTTGCATGCCCAGAAAAAGAGAAGAAAGAGGAGGAAAAGGAGGAGGAGTATGAAAAGGGATAATCAGAGCAGCATGTCTGAATTCATCCTCGTGGGTCTCCCCATCCGACTGGAAGAACAAGGCATGTACTACTTCCTGTTCCTGGTCATGTACCTGACCACAGTGCTGGGGAACCTGCTCATCATGCTGCTCATCAGGCTGGACTCCCGCCTCCACACCCCCATGTACTTCTTCCTCAGCCACCTGGCTCTCACTGACATCTCTTTCTCATCAGTCACCGCTCCCAAGATGCTCATGAATATGCTGACTCGTAGCCAATCCATCTCATATGGTGGGTGCTTTTCCCAGTCATATTTTTTTGCATTGTTTGTAGGTCTTGACAGCTTCCTTCTCACCTCAATGGCATATGACAGGTATGTGGCCATCTGTCACCCCCTACACTACACCACCATCATGAGCCAGAGACGCTGTTTCCTGCTAGTAATTGTGTCTTGGGGGTTATCCATTGTGAATGCCCTTGTGCATACTGTTCTATTATCCTTTCTCTCTTTTGCAAGAGACAACACTATTCATCACTTTTTCTGTGACCTCTCTGCCTTACTCAAGCTTTCCAGTTCTGACACTACCATCAATGAGATGGTGATCCTCATTCTAGGAACTATGGTCATCACCCTGCCATTTTTATGTATTCTGATGTCTTATGGCTATATTGGAGCCACCATACTGAAGGCTCCCTCAATCAAGCGAATCTGCAAAGCGTTGTCTACATGTGGTTCTCACCTCTGTGTTGTTTCTCTCTACTATGGAGGAATTATGGGGATTTATTTTTTCCCTTCATCCAATAAAACTAATGACAAGGATGTCAGTGTGACTGTGTTGTACAGTGTGGTCACCCCCATGTTAAATCCCTTTATCTACAGTCTGAGGAATCAGGATATGAAAGGAGCACTGAGAAGTCTGCTCAATAGAGGAATATTTTCAGTGTGATGTGCATTGTTTTTGTCTCAATTAAATATTACACCTTGTCAACCCCACAATACATCCATTTCTGTCTGATCTGCTGTTTCCTCTTGACTCTCATTGTGACACAAAGTTCTCACCCTTAGTTATACTTTTTGTTTCTGTTTAATTTTCTCTTTCACCTTCAATATTACGGAAATTTTTTTTGTATCATTCTGCACATGCTTTTTCTTTTTACATCGTTTTTGTTGTACAAATATATTCAATGCTTACCTAGTCACTACTTTTAGTCTTTTTTTTCGATTGCAGTCATTTTAAAAGCAATCCTGTTTTTCTTTTCTCAGTGTAATAAAAATAATTTTTGGCAGGTTCCTGACTTTAGTTTTATTTTGTTATGAAGCTGAAATTCATTTTAAGTAGTCACTTCAGTTTAAAATCTAGTTTTTTTCTTCTTAACCTCTTTTCCACTTATTTTTAGTGACACTTAAATGTGGTTCCATTTATTTGGTACCATGTGTTGTTTCCATATAGTGCAAAATATTCAAGTGGAAAAAAGCAAATCTGTTTTCTCAAGCATTTATCCCTTCTTTGTGTGAAATAATTCAGAATCTTCTTCTTACAGTTTAGACATGTATAATATTTTGTCATTATCTGTAATCTTCCTAAGAGTAATAAGGGATCAGAATTTATTTTTCCTATCTATGACTTAGTACTCCATGACCAATATTTCTCAATCCCTCCCACACTTACTATCACCAGAAATTTAAAATTTCTTACCATTTTTCCAAAATTATTTTCAGCATTATAGTGTGATTACAGATAGACACACATTTTTATGTTCTGAAAGTGACTGTTGCTGGTCACAAAATGAGATGCATTTCTGGAAAAGGCCAGGACAATGATCCAGACAGATCAGATGCATGTTTTAATCTGTGAACCATAATCCGGTTGACGCATTCTAGGTCCTAGCAAGTTCAACTAAGTATTATGCGTGACAGTGAGAGTGAAGACTTTTCAGTGGCCTTCTGATTTGTGCGAAGATTATGGGTGATCAGTCTGTCCTGATAAGGAGGTTTAGGTTCTCTGGGTGTGGGCTAAATAGACAGCATGGCATCAGTAAATACAGGTAACCTGATTTCTAGCAGGATTTCAGCAAAGTTAATGAAGGTATATTTTTAAAAATGAAAAGTGGATACTTCCCTGACCCATTACATAAAAGTGATATTCTGTTTCTATCTAAAATAGCACAGTGATTTTCTTTAATCCTTGAGATATTGCTTGTGTTTAAGGAAAGGTATTTATCTTCATTGTGATAAGCTTTTTACTGTAATAGCTATTTCCATATTTATATTTCCTTCAGCTGTAGCATTTGTTATAGAGAGGGAAATTCAAATGTGAGACAGGTTTAGTAACTGGAGAACTGCCACTGAACTGGTAATACTTAGTGGAAGTGCAATTCAAATTCGTGTGTGTGAGTCAAAACCTAAGTCCTCTAAACCACTTCAGCATTTAAAAATTTAGCAGTATTTGTACTTATTTTATTGGAAATTTACCTTTAATGTTTTCAAAAATATTGGAAAACCATATAAAACAATATATATATTATGTATAGCTTAAATGTACATGAATATGGATATTTGCTGTAGCTTTCAATGTGCATGTATTCATATGTGGGAAGTAAGATCAGATTTTAAATCAGAATATTAAAATAATTCATTAAAAATTCTCTTGTCCTAAATAACAACAAATTTATTGAAGCTTCTTTAGTCCTTCCTCAATTGTATCTTCTTAAAGTTAGCTCTGGTCATGACTATTTTTTATATGCTCTCATTTTTCATTAAAATTTTAATAGTTTTGCTTTGATTCTTTGCTCCTCTGTGCTCCAGAACCACAGAGAAGTGAATGAAGACCATATTTATTTTGCTATATTTTGTTCTCAGTGTATAATATTATTATTGTGAAATCCATTTATATTTTTATATTCTCCTTGGAGACTCTAACACGTTTATCTTCTGTATTTTGAAAGACCATTTCCTTTTTCTCTTCTTTTTTTAATGTATTCCTCCAATACATCCATTGTGTATATGGAAGAGATTCTCCAAACCATACATCAGAAGAATTACTGGGATGTAAGGCATGTATATATATGTACTTTAATTATCATCTTGGGCAGATGAAAAACCTGATCATTGTTGAGTGTTCTAGATCAGAATACATTCGTATATTTCTTTTATGTATCTTCTGCAGCATTGCCTATTGCCTTAGTGGTCATGAAATCCTTTAATTTCTCCTTATCTTGAAAGGCCTTGATTTTTCCTTCAGTGCTGTAGGCTTGCTTTTCTGGCTATAGTGGTCTAGGTTTGGAGTTATTTTTATCCATGGCTTTAAAGATGTTGCTCCATGCTCTCCTGGCTTTTTGAGTTTCTGCCATGAGATCTACTATTTGGATAGGTTTGTGTCGATGAATTTATTGTTTTCTCTTGCAGCTTTTAATCTCCCTTCCTTCCTTCCTTCCTTCCTTCCTTCCTTCCTTCCTTCCTTCCTTCCTGCCTTCCTTCCTTTCTTCCCTTTTGCTTCCTTCCTTCTACTTGATATTTTAAATATATTATATGTTGAGTTTTTTTGTGGTGAAGTTTGAGTTTCTGTATCCTGTACCTGGATGTTCATTATGTATGTAAAGATTTGGAAATTTTTCTTCCATAATTTCAATCAACAGATTTTCTATGTCATTGGTACAAATTTCACGTTCTACCTGTGTGCCAAAGAATCTTAAATTAGATTTATAAATCACATTTGTGTTGTATTCTGGATTTTTTTCATGGTATCTTATTTTTCTTTATTGTTGTCTGAATGTATACATTCATGTAATTTGTCTTTACCCCTTGAGATTCTGTCTTCTGCTGGATCAAGCTTTCTGGTTATGTTTGCCACTGAATTTTAAAGACTGTTTTCTGATATTTCCCTTTTAAGTGTTTTTGTTTTCCCCAAAAGAGTCTCATTTCTTTATTAAATGCTTGCTTCATTTTGTGTATTTCTTTCAGTTGTTTATTGATATACTCTCTCAGCTTACTCATATGTATATTTCCACGGGTTAACTTTTGGATAGATGTATTAATGTGCTATCTTCCAAAAGTCCTATTTAAGGTTGTTTACAGATAAAGAAACACTTGTATAATCAATCCAAAAGTCTTTTGTTCACATGATCCTACTTTTGTCTTAAATACTACTAAAAACTTACTATATGTACTTAAGTTGGGTACAATTATACAGTCAGTTAAAACAAAAGGGTCTTTATAATATTAAAATAATCTTTATTCAACTTACGAAAGTAGAGTAGACACAAAGGATGTGGGCTTTAGACTAGAAAGAAGGTAATTCCTTATGTTTTATGCTTCTGGGCTTTGATTACTTCAACTGAGTTTTAAGAGTTAAGGTTTACTTACATGCTGACACGTAAATTGTTTCAATTATCACATTATAGCAGATTAAATGAAGAACTTTTATCTTAGGTTAACACGCTAGATATATACCTGGGACTAAAGATGAGTCTACATCTGAGGACAAAATAGGCTGTGAGTCCGAGTTCCTTCTAATGGTAAAAAGTTGATAAAGTTAATATTATATAAGTTTAATGTGTCCAAAGTAACCAATGAGTGCTCCTTTTTGTACAATAAATATTGCATCTAGACATACAAAATGATGAAAATCAACATGGAGCATAGAGATCTTTGCATACAATGTTTATTGCAGCACAGTTCACAATAGCCAAGTTATGAATCATCCTGCGTGTGTGACACCAAATCAATGGATAAACAAAATGTGGTATATATGCACAATAAAGATATACAGCCATAAAGAAGAACAAAACTATGTCTTTTCCGGTTAATGGATGAATCTGGATATTATCACATCAATTAAGTAGTCTGTTTAAAAAAAAGCATCACATGTTTATTGTATGTAGAATCTAGAAAAAGGAAAGTGGCATAAAAGTAGAAGGGAGACCATTAGAAAAAATCAGATTAACAGGATGGGAATGGAGAAGGTAGTGGAAGGCATGCATATCCTCAAATATTGTAAATAAGAAGTTGTATGAGTAATAAGACACAGCACTCTATATTAGTCATATGCAACAATAAAATAAAGGCAAATGTCATTAAATGGTAAATAATTTACATTTTGGGAAGCACAATTTGAATCTATCCTTAAATTATCCATATTCTACCACCTCATATCTCCTGAAAAGGAAATGACTGACCCAAACTTTGTGTTTATGATTCCGTGCATTTGGTAGTTTATTTCAATCCATATTCATAACTGAAATGTATTTAAGCTTACACACACATAGTTAATTTATTTGATTCAGGCTTTGTAAAAATATGCCATAGATTTGTTGGTTTAAACAATACATACTAATTTTCCCACAGATCAGGAGGTCAGAAATCCATGCTGAGTTACAGCTGATTTGGTTTCTTGTTGAGGGTCCTCTTCCTCAATACCTTTTAGTGTGGACAAGATTTTTTAGTGATATCATTATTTAAGGGAAAGAAAGAGGAGTGAGGAAATAAATGAGAGGGCACTCTAGTGTCTCTCCTTAGAAAGACACTTATTAATTGCATCAGAGGCTCATTCTTACATTTTCTTTAACATTGTTTAGCTTGTTCTTTGGCCTGATCTGCAAATTTAGTCACACTGGTGCTTATGGTATCAACATAAAAATGGAAGCACAATGAAAGTCCATCACAATCAATATATATATACATTTTTCCTGATTATGAATTTTTATTCATTAGTGTCTTTCTTTTTTCCCATTGTTGTATTCCTTTGTGTTATGTGGCATAAAAGTCACGTACAGTATTCCTGATGCAAAGTAGTACAATTTATTATATATACAAAATCAACATCAAAAAATCAGTAACTTTTCTTTACAACAATAAAGTAGTTGAGAAAGAATGAAGCACATAATTCCATGCAGAACAACTTCTGGAAAATATGAAAAGTCTAGGGAAAAATCTAACCAGGTAGATGATACAATTCTGAAAGAAAATTTTAGAGCAATAAGAAATGAAATAAAGAAGGCACTAAAAAGTAGAAAGACCTCACACATTCATGGATTGACAGGGATCCTGAGTTCATGTTATATTCACTTTTATAGCAATCATATTACCAAAAGCAGTATACATGCTCAATGGAATTCTCATTAAATTTCCAGTGACATGCTTCACAGAACTAGAAAAATGATTCTAAAATTTATATGGCAACATAAAAGATTCAGAAAAACCAAAGCAATCTTAAACCAAAAAAGCAATGCTGCAGACATCACAATGTCCAATTTCAAATTATGCCAGAAAGCTGTAGTTACAGAAGCAGCATGGTACAAAAAACCCAGAGCAATAGAATAGAATAAAGCACACAAAACCCCACATAACAAGAGCCATCTGATATTTTTCAAAGGAGACTAAATATCCACTTGCCGAAAATTAAAACTAGATCCTTGAATATTATCCAGAACAAATATCAATTTCAAATAGGAATATTAAAGACTTAAATGTAAGACTTGATTTGAAATTGCTATAAGAAAAAAGGGATCTTTTCCTATCTTTATTCCTTTTATTTTTTCTCTTATCTAATTGCTCTAGCTAATGTTTTCAAAACAATATTGAATACAGGTGGCCCTCTCCATTGGCAAGTGAGGTCTGCACATATGCTATGCCCCAGTGTTTTGGGAGAGGGAAGCAGCTTGGGCCTGGTTAGGGGCACTAGAGCAGCCTGTCTCTGTGGACCTCTCTGGTAGTGGGTGAGGCCTGCTGCGAAGGAGTGACCACAGGCTATGAGGTCCTCTGAGTTGGGAGTTGAGGCATGCCCTCCCCCAATGTGAGGATCCCAGAGGAGCAGTGCCTGTCTGGCCAGTGTCAGATTTACGGTTGAGGCCCACACACTTTCTATCAATAGCCTGGAGACCTTGGTACTGAACGCCACCATTTCTCCACCATCGCACTTGTGGTCTGAGCCATGAAGACACCATGCAGCCACCCACCAACTGCCTGAGCAGTCTGGGCCCAGTAGTCCACCATCTTCTACCATCTTGAAATAAGTTTGATATTCATGTAAACTATAGTCCCTAGAGTCCTTTAGTGAGCTGCCTGGGTAGAATATAGCTTAGCATTTCTCATCTGACATACAAAATGACAAGACATAGGAGCAAAATGCAGTCTCAGAACCCAACTCCACCCAAAACAAATCCAGCAGACACTGACAGAGGAGAACTTGGAAGCCACATACCTGAAATCTCTGAAATGATTGCATCTGAAGTAAAGAAACAACTCGATCAGGCCATAGAAGAGATCAGCTCAGAAATAACCTTGCATGCATAAAATGAAATGACAATAATAATGAAAGAATTGCTCAGTACATCTAGAGAAGAAATAGATAAAACAATACATGAACATAGGCAATGGATGGAAATGTTACATGAACAATATAGGAATGAACTAGAACACAAGAAACAGACTCAAAGAGATTTCCAGAAAATGAAAACTTCCACTGAAAGCTTGCAAAAGCACTTGAATGAAGCCAAAGATAGAATTTCAGTTCCTAAAGACAGCATGGCAGTTAGTGATTATATAATGAAGGATGTCTTAAAATCAACAAGGATCCAGGAATAATCAATTCAACAGCTGCAAGATGAGGCAAAGAGAAATGATGTGCAAGTAATAGGAGTCAATGAAACAGTACTAGGCAACACGAATGGCATAAAAAGAATATTTGCAGAAAATTTCCCAAGCATGGAATAAGATTCTGATATACAAGTAAATGAGGCATATAGAATTCCAACTAGCCATAACCAAAATAAAACAACACCCAGACATATAGTAATCAAAATCCCAGATTTCCAGCAAAAGAATAGAATATTAAAAGCTGTGAAAGAAAGGAATCAGATAACCTATAAAGGAAAGGCCATTGAAATCACAGCAGACTTCTCAACACAATCAATGCAATCAAGAAGTGCTTGGTATAATGGTATTACAGGTTCTGAGATAAAAGAGCTTCCAACCCAGATTGATGTAACCTGCGAAACTATCCTTCAAATTTAGTGCAGAAGTAAAATATTTCCATGACAAAGACCAAATGAAGAACTTTATGATTGCCAAATGCATTCGCATTTGGGTTGCTGCCAAGATTAACTACGGCAAATTGTGCTACTATAAACACGAGTGCAGATATGTTACTGTGGTATGATGCTTTTAATTCTTCTGGGAATATACGCAGAAGGCAAATAGTGGGATGGGACCTCTAGTTCTAGATTTTTGAGGAATCTCCTTACTGATTTCTGCCATGGTTGCACCAGTCTATTTTCCCAATAACAATGGAGAAGGGTTCTTTTTTCCACACTGCCCTTGTAGCATTTGTTATTGGTTGATTTCTTGATGATAGCCATTTTTACTGGCTTGAGATGGTATTTCAGTGTTGCTTTAATTTTGTCTCTTGAATGACTGATCATGTTGAACATTTTTTCATATCTGTATTTTCTGCTTATACTTTTTCATCTGAGAAATGTGGAATCATCTGAAATGCCCATTTTCAGATTGGATCTTCGAATTTGGTAATTGGTGGTCTACACCTGTGTTTGTAGCAGCACAGCAGCAGTGAAAGCTAAATCTTTGATACAATCCAAATAAGTATATAAAACATTGTTTATCATCTTTAGCCATTAGGAAACTGCAAATAGAAACTACATTGAGATTCCATCTCACTCCAGTCAAAATTGCTGTTATGAATAATACAGAAAATGATAACTGCTAGCAAGCATGTGAGGAGTAAAAGAACTTTTCTATGTTTCTTGCAAGAATATAGATTACTGTAGCCCAAGCCACTGCACAAATCAGTATGGAGGTTTTTCACAAAACCAAAAATGGAGCTCTCCTATTACCTGGCTATACCATTCTTCAGTGTATACCCAAAGGACACATAGAGAGACACTTGTGTATTCATGTTTATTGTGTCACACAATAGCTAATCTATGAAACCCACAAAGATGGTTATCCACAAAATGGCTAAAGACTATATAGATATAGCTATATACATATGTATAGATATAGGTATAGATATACTTATAGTATTATTCAATCATTAAGAAAAATAAAATTATGTCATTTGCAGGAAACTGGATATATGTGGACCTCATCATGTTAATTGAAATCAGCCAGACTCAGAAAGAAATGTATCACAGGTTTTCCCTAATACATGAAATGATAAATAGAGAACCTGAAAGTAGAAGGAGACTATTATTAGGTATGATTAAGTGGGGGAGAGTGGGAAGTACAAGGGGGGATAAGGGCAAGAAAAAAGATTTCTGATATCATTAAGAGATCAGGATGTTGACGTGAATATATTGAGACTAAAACGTATACAGAACAGTACATTGATTGAAGTAGCTGATTATAAAACACTATGTATAACATTGCTAACTTTTAATTTGCAAAGTGTACTAACGTACAGAAATATTGAGAAGTTTTCTAGAATAGGTTTCACTCAACTCTTTTAATCTCTCTAGGAGTGAGATGTTAAACACATTATTTTGTTTAAGGAATTTTTGATAGGCTCTCATAAAATATTTCTTAGCAAAGGAAATTAAGAATTACCACAATTATGTAAGATTATGACTGTGTAATTAACTTAATTGTAGTAATTACGTGTGTGTGTGTGTGTGTGTATATATATAAAATGAATACCCTAAATATATGTGATTATATTTGTCAGTTATATTCAATGAAATAATTTGAGCATATAAATCTGATATTGGAGTGCATGGCCATCAGCAATGCACACTTTCAGTGGTCAATTATAGTGTCACGTTGTGCATTAAAAATGACTGTTTCCCAGTAAACATCTATTAGTGTCTTAAATTAACATCCTCAAAAATGCTTTTTCCTACATGTTTCTACGGAATGAAACCTACTGGGGATTTAGTATGTCTTTCTCTGATTATTGCTGAGTTTGACCATCTTTGTACATGAACAGTCTATTTGAAATTATTTTCTCTGAAATCTTTATAAATTTTATTTACCTGTTTTTCAATTTCCTTGTGTCTGCATATGTGAGTGCTTTGTTCTACTAATTTTAAGGTACTGCAGGGTATTTCTTGTTATAGTATAGGACCTGAAATAGCAAAAGAGTTTTTGTTATCACACTTGACTTTCATCTTAGCTTATTCTGAACGCTGAATCATATTTTCTACAAGGTGAATTTGAAAGAGCAGGAGCTTTGTGAACCAATAAACTCTCAGCAGTATTGTGATCAGGGAAATTGATGATCAGCTTGACCTTCAAGAGACATTTCTGAAGCTCAAATATCTCCTATTATTTCTTCATACAAGTAGCTGATCTGAGTACAGGTCAATTTAACATAAATAGAACCAATTAACAACACTGGTAAATATTCACACATCTTTATTTCAGTAATGAACCCATAGTACTCATTTTTAACCAGGCATTGAAGAAATGGAAGAAATAAATTTGGGGTCAGTTTTTATAAAAAGCTGTATGGAAAACAAGCATTGAATGTTTATCTTATGTTATTGTGAGAGCTTCGCATGAGTAGAATGCTGGCACCATAGCATCTGGACAAGAGGCTCAGATTTATAGAAAGTATATTTGATTCAGCAGGTCCAGTGATGATGATGATGAGATATACATTCCCTTGTCTTCACAGAGTGAATATATCTGTTATGGTTTGTGACTGCATGTCCCCCCAAATCTTCATGCGGTTATGGGGTGATTTTTAGAGTTTATGACTGATCCATGATCTAATGCTGGGATTCTGGGTGTGAGAACTATACCTGCCGTAGGGCAGATAGTTTGTATATGTAAGGGAGAGAAAGAGGCTGCTGGCTGCCATTCCTCCCTTCTTGCGCTTGTTACTTTGCTGTTACTGCCGCCATGAACTATTGCCCTCTGCCCTGTGCCACTGTGCCTCAGAACCAGCCAAGTATGGACTGAAACGTCCAAAAACTGTAAGCTAAATAAACCTTTCCTTCCTTCATTTTGGGCGTCGGGTGTTTTGTCTCAGCAACAAGAAAAATGTAACCAAGACAATATCCGAATGTTTTTGGCATTGTTGAAGTAGTGTAGGATTTGAAATAGCAAAATATTTTTGTTATCACACAACCTTCAGCTTGGTTTATTGTAAACACTGAATCATATTTTCCACAAGGCAAATTTGTAAGATCAGGTGTTCTGTGAACCAGTGAGTTCTTAATAACTGCCTTTTGGTTATTATCATTGCTCCTCCAAGAGTGAACGCTCTGATGCCTGCTTCAGAGGGTAGTTCTTTTCCCAAGAGTCAAATACAGTGAAGCAATTGTATCTGCTCGTCTCTAATTTGGACCTTGTGTGTGGGGATTTCCCTCAAGGTCCTCTACATGATATTTAAAATAAGAACTCACACCAATTTCTTAGGAGCTGTGAACAAATCTGTATCTATCTTGTTAGATTCTTAATTGATACCTCTTCTTGCCTTTTACCATAGAACTTTGAGTTCTTTGGAGTCACCTGTTTCACTGTATTTTGCTTCTTCTAGAGAGAAATGAGAGAACCTTCCCACATCTTGTAGCTGAAAGTATCTGTGCTGACCATCTAAGGGGCCATGTCAGGGTAGGAGTAAGATTGACATTAGGTATTATGGTGGTATTTTTTTTAGTTCATATATTTTTTTGAAATTGTATGTTGTCCAGTGTGAGCTATATAACCCTGGATTGTACCTATCCTTACATCATAGTATGGCAAACTATTCCATTAAAGTAATTTATTTGGAGCCAAGTGTCCATATTTTGAGGTGATGGGGAAAATAAAATTTCTTTCAAGGTGGTTTGGCAGGTAACTTCTGACAGGTAAAATCGTATCTCTTTTTACTTTTCTTCAAAACCCACTATGTCTTTTGTATTTTCCCCCAAATCTCCAAATTTTTATATCTCCACTGCCACAAACTGGGGGTAATTATCTATTACTTTGTGCCTGCCATGGGTATGTCTAAAACTAAATATCATGAAAGATAAAGATGATAGTATTAGTGAGGTACTGGACATTTTAGAAACATGACAAAAATAAACTAGTTAAAATCCTTGGCATAAAATCTGCGTTAGGAATCCACACAGGATGATGTAATTTGTTTTTTCCAGACAGACAAAAATCCTTCTTTGGAACATTGAAGATGTTTCTAGAAGAGTCCAGACTCTCCTGGTGTTGTCAGAGCTTAAACAAGATGATTTGG
>PVLD010034564.1:0-12549 GCA_004027595.1 Dinomys branickii | reverse complement strand
GACAAAAATGTATGTAGGTATATATGAATATGCATATATGCAGGAGGGCTAATATGGTTCTACTATTGTATTATATCACTTAATGCTAAGCAATAATCGATGACGGGTTATTTGATCAATCTTGTATGTCTGTATGTGTTATCCTGAACACACACTTCGAAGATATCAATATGTAAAGCAGCAACTATTGGTGTATTTTGTTGTTGTTGTTGTTGTTTTTGCTGTTGTTGATGTCTGCCTGTTTTGTTTTTTGTCTTTGGATTTTTGGTTTTTGTGTTTTTTCTGTTGTTGAGAGGATTAATTGTCTGACTAAATTTGCATGTCTGGATATGGGCTTATATATTTACACTTCGAAGATATCAATGGATAAAGCAATAACCACTGTTGAGACCATATCACCTTGTCTATAGATAAGTTGTGATTGTACTAGTTTTTATGCTAATTGGAGTCTGTTTGTCAATATGTTTTTGTACTTGTATTTTTTTTAAATTAAAAAAAAAACTCTTTAGTGGTATTTTGAAATTCATTTGTAATCTATGCATAGCCACACAATTTTACTGGTCATTTGAAAGTATTTGTTAAGTAAGTCACATGAAATTATAAATTGAAGCTTATTCATGAAAAAATTTAAAGAAAAGTTGGGTTTTACTTAAAGTTGCAATTTCATGAAGTGTCATGCTACTGATTACATTAAAATATGTATTTTGTCTTTGTATTATTGGGCCCCAGATTATAATCAATCCTAAATTAAATACATCAAATGCTAGAAACAGCTAAATTTGAGAGTAAGAAGGTAGGTCTAAAAATTTATAAACTCTACAAGATTCATCAGAAAAAATGAGGAAGTGAGGACCTCCAAAATCTCTGTATAAAAATAATGAGAACTGGCAAAAATGGTCAGAACCAACATTTTCCCAAACTCTAGATGCATGTATTCAAGAAAAATAACTGAGTCGTGGTGAAAGAGTGAACTCCACAGCATTTCAACTCACCTCATTCCATCACCCCTTCTCCAGTTTCCCACTAAACTTGAAAAAGGACAACAGCCCTATCAGCAGTGAAAACTGGCAACATGGACACAGTCTGGGGAGGGGAACAGCAATGGGACCGTTTTAAAGTATCGCTTCCACAACACTTCATTACTTCACCTGTCTGCTGGTTGCTCAGAAGACATATTTGTAAACCTAGCATTTGTAAGACTGCCTGTACTAGACCTGAACCAGAGCTCACCCCCTGGGAAATGCCTTTTCGTTATGGCAGAGAGGAAATTTATCAGATTGCTATGGGCAGCTGATTTACTCCCAGGCTGCCTAAGACAGTTGGAGTGCAACGGTAAGCAGAAACACCGAAACGGACACCCCGGATTTGGAGGCAGATTTATTTTACATCGACAGGCACTGATTAAGATCATTTCCAAATATCAGGTTCCAAAGGCTCAGGGAGGTAGGTTTTCACAGGATTGCAATGCACCACGTTAACCAGGCATGTATCACAGTGACCAGCCATTTCCAGGAGACAGAAGTAACCAGACCTGCAACAGGAACTATCTATTATTGCCTGGGTAACTAAGAAACTGAAATATACTGGCTTGGGGGGAGCATTTTCTGTTATGGGAGCATACTCTAGATCAACAGCAACAAAAAACTTAAAAGGAAAAAGGTGAGCTGTTCCCTGGAGCTTTCCAACATATTCCTGGAAGCCCAGCAGCCCCTATGTATGCATAAGGCTGTGCATATGCTCAGGCCGAACCGAGAAGGCTCCGAGCTCTCACTCTGCTTACTTTGGGTGCGAACAGGAATGAAGGTGGGGCTGTGAACACCCTAGCTGAGCACTGAATGCGTGCCCAACACCTCCAGAGAACAAGTTGAAACTGAGAAATGCCTTAGTTCTATGAGTTTATGTCAGGGCTTGTGTCTAGGTGTCCCCACAGAGCCTCACCCAGTCTCGAGCAGGGCCTTTCCAGAGGTGACTGGATCTCGAATGTGGAACGCCGGGCCTGAGGGTGTGTGATCACTAAATTAGTTACTGATTAGCTTGGCATCCACTCTAAGCGGGGTGGCCTGGAACAGAGACAAAAGGGGCAGGAAGAGCCTGCTACTGGTGCTTGTTGGTGACTGTTTGCAGTTTAAGTCTTGCTTGCTTCACTACCTTCTGCCCACTATGAACTGTTTAACGGCCTATTTTGTGGAACAGGCTTTTCTTTTTCCTGGTATCATTTACATTTAATAATCTTTTCTCCTCTCAAGGAAAAAAGAAACAAATTCTTTTTTATAGAGTATTTTTATTTATTTAGGAATGAATTTTAAAATGCTTTACTCCATCTTTACCTAAAAATTTGATTTCTTTTTAATTCTGGCCAAAAAATATATAAAGTAGCATTAGTAATTTATAGGAGGTAACTTCTACTTTCTAAAAATCAATTCCAACAAGTTTTATTTTAAACCACAAAAGTAGCCAGGTGTGGTGGTACATGCCTATAATCCAGCACTCAGGAAGCTGAGGCAGGAGGATTGCCATGAGTTTGAGGCCAGCCTGGGCTACATGGTGAGTTCAAGGCCATCCTGAGCTATGTAGCCAGAGCCTGTCTGAAAAACAAACCAAGCTGAAAAACAAACAAAACCCATCAGCCAAGCACAGAAGTTTGGTCTGTGGACTTCAGAGTAGCGGTGGTTTTGACTTAGTAGCTTTTGCTTCCTCCCCAACACATCATAGCTTTGTTAAAAAAGCGGGGCTCTTTCAAAACATCGTTTTACTATGATAAAACCAAATTTAAAAAAAATAACATTTAAAATATTTACACTTACTTTCTTTTTTATTATTATTGTAACAAGAAGAAAAACATAGAATTTCAAAACAAGATAATAAGAGAGTAACAATAATTAACACATCACAGGGGCCGGGCACATAGCTGAGTGGCACAGTGCCTACCTGGCAAGCACAATCCTGAGTTCAGTTCCAAAAAAATTAATACATTGCATACTGTTATCTTCAGAGGAATTACTCAGGGTATAAGATATAAGCATGAGATACTGTCCAAATAATATTAGCAACTATGCGAAATGAGCAGTACATTTATCTTCACTGTCTTGTTAATAGATTTTTTCCTTTCCTTCCTTCCCCCTTTCCCAAATCACAGTTTTTCTTTCCTTTGAACAGCTTCCTCCCAATTCACAATATCTGTTGTGCACTTTGGGTCTATTTACTTGTCCAGCTTCTTGCACTAGTGAGACTATGCGATGTGTATTCCCGCGGGTCTGGTTTATTTCACTCACGGGTGTGGCCTCCAGTTGCACTGGTTCTCCTTTAAGCAGACCACAGATTACCTCTTTCCCACAGACACCTACTGTCAATACCTACTATAACTGACATTCTCAATACCAGGTATACGATATTTAATTTCTATTTACATCTTAGAAGAACCCAAGTATGACTTCAAATGCCCTACACTGTTTAGGTCAAATAACTACACCTAAGTACAATGTTAAATCTATTTAAACATTAAATCTTCAACCCAGGTAACAGGCATAATTCTGTGGTTTTACTTTTCTATGAGGAAATGAAAGAATAAGTTATGTTGTAGTATGTTCTGAAATGTTTAAGACTGATTTAAAAGACTAATTTCCAAGATTAGTCTCCTTATAATATAGTTTTTTTCTGTATATATTTGAAACAAACCACTGTAGGAACTGAGCAAACCATTCAAACATTTTGCTTTACTTTTGCCTGCTAGTGGATTTACTTGAAATTCTGACTGCAGTGATTTTTAAAAATTAGTTTTTGTACAAATAAAAATATCAAGTATTTAACTTTCAAATAGTTAAAACCTCAGATTACTGGTAAAAATTATTCAAATACAAATTTATGAGTAATAAAGGTTAGACACAACCTTATTTACATTGCATATTTGCCACACAATTTAATTTGTAGCAAAAATAAAAGTATGCCTGATATTTCTGAATTGTTAATTTTCCACTGTATTCCAACTGGTTACAACAATGTTAAGGATGTATCTTTATAAATGGGTGTTAGGGCCAGGGATGTAGCTCAGCAGCACAGTGCCTGCCTGGCAAGGTCCTCAGTTTGATTTCCGGTACCAAATAAATAAATAAATAGGCGTCAATTGGTCACGGAAATAATTTAATAATAAATAATGGAAGATGTTAATAAAGAAGCCAGGTGTTTATGTCTGGATTTTAAAATGTCAATCATTTACTAAATCATTTTGTTTTATCTTGGAGGACATAAGTCATTTTAGTAACAGAAATCAGCAGCTTCTTATTCATAGCAAAGAAAATTCCACTGAAATATGGTGTTGTAATATGGGAAAATATAAATGTTTTTATTGTTTTTATCAGTGTAAAATCAAACTTAATTCTGAGAAACATTTTAAACATTTGTACTAAACAAGAAAGTAAAAATACAACCTCAAATAAGATAAATATTTGCTATCATATATTTGATATTGTTGCAAATTTATATCTGATATCCACAATCTCTAAAGAGTACTTACAACTCAATAATACGAAGAGAAGTAACTTAAGTTTTAAAGGGGCAAAGGATTTAAGTAAACATTTCTCTGAGGAGATACACAAGAAATACACTCAGAATCATTACTCATTGGGGAAATGCAAATCCAAACCACAGAGAGAGCCTCTAGAATGGCTACAGTCAAAAAGGTGGACAATAATAAGTGTGAGAGAGATGGGGGGAAATTGGAACTTTCACCTTTTACTAGTAAGAACATAAAATGCTGTGACCATTTGTAAAGCAGCTGGCAGTTCATAAAAAAATTAAAGTACAAATTTCCCACATGACCCAGATAAGTGAAGGGATATATTTACATAAAAACAAATGAATGTTCAGAACATCATTACTCATCGTCAAAAAGTGGCTGGTAGTGGATAAATAAAACGTGATACATCAATACAATGAAATATTTTTCAAGTTATTAAAAGGTGGGAAGTAATGATGCATGCTGCAGCCTAAATGAATCTTGAAAATGTTTTCTGCAGTGAAAGAATCCACACACAAAAGACTGCCTACTTTAAGATACCATTTAATGCAAAGTGTCCGGATAGGCAAATCCAGAGACGGCCCAGGGCTGGGAGTTGGGGCGTAGATTGATGACAATAGGGTTTTTTGGCGAAAATGAAAATATTCAGATAGCTGTGATCATTGCACAGCCTAGTGAACACACAAGAAACCACTGAACTGCACATTTTAAAGTGTGAATTTATAGAGTGCAAAGTATACCCCAATTTTTATGAAGATACTTGAGCCTAATTAGGGTCTGGGAGAGCCTAGTTCCAAAACCTTCCTGTTGCTAACTCAGATAAGGAACTGTATTAACATTCCCTTTTGTTTACTACGTACTACTACACCACAGAATAGCTATTACATTAGATAAGGTGATATTTCCTGATGACAACGTAGGACGATGTGGTAGATTATAAAATGTGGATACCTAGTCTCCAGGCGAGCTAGCGAGGAAGAGCGCTGGTCAGGGGATGGGACGGAGTTGGCTAGGGCAGGAGTCGGAAGCCCTCCTGGGAAGGGTAGTGCTGAGCTCGCCCTTGCTGCAGGGGTGAGTCATCCATGGAGTTAGGAGACAGGTGGGAGGTAGCGGTCACCAAGGAGCTCATATGAAGGCCAACTGGGACGCACCCAACTTCCCTCCATGCTGCCTTGAAACCCAAAGTAGGTGATGCTGTGGGACAAGCAAGGAAAGAGGTGGGCCAGAGCTGGAAAATCATACCTCTGATGGGTTCTTTCCAGCGGAGACCTGGCCTTGAAAACAATGTGGGGGCAGCAAAATGTCATAGTCATATGTATAAAACTCATGGAGCATCTTTAGCTCAGATGGATATACTGCTGATTCTTGAACAACTCATAAAATGGGGGAGGGGGTAAAAGGGAAGCATACTTAGAACTAGTGATTTGGTGTCTGCTTTTATGTTTCTTCTGACTTAATAAAATATCGCTTTTAAGAAATTATTGTCAACATAAATCTCACTTTCCCTCCCCTTTGCCCTGCCCGTGCTGACATCCGGGTTTCAAAGCTTACTTGACCTGCGGGACACCCACAAGGGGAAGCTTGAGGCACCTCCTTGGAGTTTGCTGCCCTCTACTGTTCAGGAATGGAACTGACTGGGTTCTTGGACTAAGGCCCCTGCTGAGCACTGCGGCCAGTGAACTAGAACTCTGTTCCTGTGGTCTGGGCACCCACTGCTCCTCTTGGCTCACTCCAGCTACTTAAGCTCTGACTGAAGCTGGTGAGGTGGCTCCCAAGCCCTCTCCCCAGAAGCCCACCCTGCAGCTCTCAACAACAGAGACACACACTGCTCACCCCGATAAATGAAATCCATACCCCATTTCCCTACCATGGTGAACCTGCTGGCGAGCAGCATAATTCCTTCATGGGGAGATGGGAACCTCTGGTCTCTTTCATTTCCATGGGTGCCAACGAAACTTGGCAGAACTGCCCTGTCTCAGCATGCTGGGCTTCCTCCAAGCACCAGCGAGGGAGAGGTCATAAGATCACTCACTGCTCTCAGCTTTCTCCTCAGCCGGTTATTTCCCCACCTCCAGCCTCAGCCATCAGCAGGAGTCCTAAAGGCACACGTGTGACATCATGATCCCCCATCTGCATCCCCCTCCTGCCTCTGGTCTGCTCCAGGGCCAGGAAGATTTATGTAATGACCCCTTCCTGTCCAGAAGGGACTTCTCTCCCTCACCTCTTCCTCCTGTCCCCTACCTTTGGCCCTCCTGAGACTTGTGAGATCATAAGGTCACTGGCCCTCTGGAGTCATCACAAATCCCCGGACTTCAGATTTACCCCCTTCCCCACACTCTTTCCTCCCATATCAAGGAGCCAGATGGCCCAGGAGAGAACATGAGGAAGATGCCCAAGAGAAGAGCAAGCACGGTGAGCTTTGGGGAACACAGAGGTAAATGAGAGGCGTCCTGAAGAAGCTCGAAGGCACCCAGGAGGGACAGGTGATGACAGCAAAGGAAAGGAAAGGTCTGTGATGCTCCTTCTGGTCTTTTCCCACTTGTGGCTCATGAACAGACGGTTGGAGCTAGTTGGGCTCAGACATAGGAGCAGAAGGCTGGCTGCAGTCCCCACCCAGACCTGGCCACTGTGCACTGAGCAGGCGAGACATGGGTGAGCTCAGCCCCTACAGGGGAAGAGGCACCCTGGGCTCATGGCGCTGGCTGGGTGCATGGGAAGAAGAGGTCACAGCCGGCAATGAGGCTGTTATTCTCCCCACATCTTTCACACAAGTCTCCTCCCATGCTCTCTGGTTCTCATTTTGGCTTCCCTGCTTATGAGAACAAAGCTGCTGTGACCTAGACAACCTGCCAGCCACCAGGGATACAGCAACTTGCCCTGTGGGTGCCTCTGCTCCTCCCTGCCCACCCTTTCTCCTGTCTTTCTCCTCTGCCTGGTGTCCCTTGACATTTGCGGGAATCAACCAAGAAAGCCTTCCCCATACTCCCCAGCTGTGCAGCAATCGATTATAACAATTGCGTCACATGATAATCAAGTGCTTCTGGACAGGCCCCGTAGTCCAGAGATCTCTGTATCCTCAGGCACTGGTACAAAGTAAATAACCCTGAACAAATATGTGGGCGCTCTACAGACCTCAGAAGAAAATACTCACAGCCACACCCTACAGAGAAAGACCTGGAGGACACCCACATCCCAGAAGCAGGTCACTGCCGTAGCTCAGTC
Source organism: Dinomys branickii (assembly GCA_004027595.1). Taxonomy (NCBI): domain Eukaryota; kingdom Metazoa; phylum Chordata; class Mammalia; order Rodentia; family Dinomyidae; genus Dinomys; species Dinomys branickii. The sequence goes on along the minus strand of PVLD010034564.1, from coordinate 4,814 downwards.
CCAACACCACTGGAAAGTCCTGTGGAAATGCCGGGTGGCAGTACACTTGAGGCAGCAGACTTCCTTGTAAGAGACGGAAGTCCCATCCCATCAGCTCGGTTTTTTTCTGAACCTCCTTTGCATGAGGTGCGATCAGGTAAGCACACATTCAAGAGTCTTGGAAATGCTAGTCCTGGAATTGGAGACTGCACCAGCACTTCTTCCCCACCAGGGTAAGCAGCAACGTGAGCGGCGGACGCTATGGCTTCTCTGCCCTCCTGAGAGTGGTAGAGATGGGTGGGCATAGGACTAGGTCAGGACAGCTCCTGCTGGTGGCTCAGGGTCAGACCAGGAGACTCAGAGGTAGCGGGCAGCCCTGGGACCAAATCCCCTTCCTACCAAAAGCCTGTCCTCGAGGGTGGGTGGGAAAGGGTAGCCCTACACCCAGAGCTTCTGCCTCTGCTACAGCCACATCCTCCTCAGTTCCCCACCACGCTGGGCCAAGGACCTCCACTCTGAATCCCAACTCCCATGGAGCTCCGGGCTCCTTGGAACACCCTCCCCCTGCTGGAGTTTCTCCCTCTTTGTGATCTCCCAACTTCTACTCAACCACCTCCAGGACAGAGAGCCCACAGCTCCTGAGACATCAGCCACTTCCTTTTCTGAAGATGTTAGATGGTCAGAAATGCCTCCTTAGTTTGAGCCAAAATCTACCTCTGCAGAGTCTGTGCCCACTGATCCTAGTTAAACCTTGAAAATAAATCTGATTCTCCTCAAACAGCAAGCCTTTGGGTGTTTAGAGAAGCTTCTTAGTTCTCCTTTAGATGAGCATCCCAGGGCCCTCTCTGGTGTGGGTACCAGTGAGGGACATGCTGTGGGCTGTACCACCCCTCTAGTCAGTATCTTCTACACTTCCAGAGATGGACCTAGAAAGGGGCCATCCATCCTCTCCAACACCACCACAAGGCCCCATTCACAGCAGTCTGTGGGGTGCAGCCCTGGAGTTGTACAGTGAGAAAAAACCTACGAACCACTAAGCGGCAGCCCCAGGGTCCCTCGGGGCCTGTCCCGATCTAACAGTTCCCAGGGGTGGGCTGGCTGGGACGAGACAAACTTCACAGAAGTCAGGGCAGCTACAGGGAAGGGTGGGGGTGGGGGAGGGGAAAGGGTCAGGAGCAAAGAAACAACAGTGACCATCAAGTCCTTCTCATTCGGCAAGGACATAAGCGGAAGAGCAGATCATGCGGTCAGGACTCTAAAAACTGAGAAGCTGGTTAAGGAGCTGTTATGGTTGATACATTGTGTCAACTTGGGGAGTCCAGAGGTTTGGCTGAGTGATTCAGCAGGAAGCCAGGGTGCTTACTTGGTACACATCCTGAGCCTGTGGAAGAGGAGGGCATGGAGATTGTGTGAGAGCTACACGCTTCCTGGGTGGGGGTAGGTGGGTTACAGTGTAAGGGAAGGAAAGAGGCTGCTTGCGGCCATTCCTCCCTTTTGCTCTTGTGGTTTTGGCTGTGTTGTGCTGCCATGAATGTTTGCTCTCTGCCATGTGCCACTCTGCCTCCGAGCCAACCAAGCATGGACTGAAACCTCCACAAACTGTAAGTTAAATAAACCTTTCCTTCCTTCATTTTGGGTGCTGGGTATTTTGTCTCAGCAACCAGAGAAAAGCAGCCATGACAGGAGCAAAGTGCTGGGGTGTATTTGAGGGGCTGAGCCGCCCGAGAGCCCTCTAACTTTTGAACTGAGTAAAGAAAGAAAAGGGAGATCTAAGCAAAGAGGTGTAGGCCCCTCCTGGTCAGAACCAAATCCTCCCATCCTGAACCTCATGACTACATGTAAATCCATTAGCGCATCAAAGGGTGAGGGAAGACCTCAGGCTTGTCTTTGGGCTGGGAGCCGCACGTAAGAGGTGGCACAGCCCGGGATCCTTACGCCCATGGGCCAGAGCCAGGGTCATGAATACATGAAGGTAGGGGGCTGGGGATATAGCTCAGTGGAATAAGTGCTTGCTTATCAAGCGCAGGGTCCTGAGTTCGATCCCCAGTACTGCAAAAAAAAAAAAAAAAATGAATACATGAAGGCAACAGGAAGTTGAAAGGCCAGTCTTCCCATCTGTTCCTCAGCAAGAGTGGTTGTTTGCTGGCTGTGGTGGTGCATAGCTGCAATCACAGCAATCTGGGAGGCTGAGGCAGGAATATCACAAGCTCAAACCCAGCATGGGCAACTTAGTGATAAGGTAAGACCCTGTCTCACAATAATAAGGGATAGGGAAGTTGCTCAGTACAAAAGCCTTAGGTTCATTCCCCAATATTTTCCAAAAAAAAAAAGGAGTGGTTGTAATCATAAGCTGGACCACTTACATAACTTCCAATGTAAAGTGAAAATGTGGCATCCTTTGTCCAAAAGAGTTAAGCATTTCAGAACAGTGAGGCAGAGCATTAAACCAAGGATGAGGTCCTTGCAGGCCCAGCTCTGTGTGACCGTGCAGTCTGACCCTCATAAGGTCAGTCCTAACACCAAGACAGTGAGTACGTGGCTCAAGTGCAGGCTTTTGTCTAATGGCCCAGTGCCACAGCCCAGCCAGCCCTGCCCAGCCCTGCCCTGCCCTACCCAGCCCTGCCACAGCCCACCCAGCCCTGCCTTTTTCTAAAAAGGCCCATAAATAAGGCAGTGGATAGCAGACTTTTTCTGTAAAGGATCAAATCACAAGTATTCTAGGGTTGGCAGTCATTTGGTCTGTGCCAGGAAAACACCACGGATGGTGAAGACAGGACCATGTTCCAAGGAAACTATTTGCATGTCCAGGAGATGCTGCACTGGGCCAAGCTCTGCTCTAGAACCTCAACTTCCTCATCTAGGAGATGAGGATAACGTTACCCACCTCACAGAGCTGCTTTGAGGAGTAGCTGAGACGGTGTAAACATAGAGTGGGCCTTCCCACAGGAAGCATTCGCCAAGTCGTACCTACCACTTGGGGAGAGCACTATCAGGAGTGGTGAGGGGCGCCAAGGCATGGGACTCATACGCGTTCCCCATGTGGCCACCCCACCTTCCGCTCTGCCCTCTGCTCCTCTCCTTCCGAGGGCAGCTCACTCTCTAGAAGGCCACAGAAGTAGTTAGGCTAGTCAGAGCGAACAGCTCAGGCCTGCGCTGCCTGGATAATATAAGGACAGGCAGGCTTGAGAAGTCAGAGGTTCTGGGAAGGGCTGGACATAATTAGTTACAATTCATCTAAAAGATTCACCAGATGGGACTCGCTAATGACTTCTCCACATTCTGCAAAGCCAGGGAGGGAGAACTGCTTCATTCCATGTCTGAGACAAATGCAAAAGGGAGAACTGCTTCATTCCATGTCTGAGACAAATGCAAATGTAATTTGCATTTCTGAGACCTTTTCAGTTCACTATTCCAGTTTATAGGTTTTTGTCGTAGAAACCTATGACTTGAAGGAACTGTAATCTAAACAGGTTACTGTAGGTCAAACCTTGTACTTTACAGGTGAAACAAGCAGGTGCAGCGAAGGTAAGTGGCAAAGCTTGTGCCCACTTCCTGGGGTGAGGACTGGGCCCTGAACAGATCTGCAGAGCCAGTCAGTACCTGGGAGCTCCGATGTCATTCGATAGCTCCCACACACACTGCCATGATCCAGGCCACAGCGATGGCACTCTCACCCGCACACCCACAACCCCTCCTACGTCAGCCCCGATCCAGCTCCCGCCCCAACATCTGAAATGACTGCTGGGTCGAACACGCAAGGGCCCTTGCTCCAGTGAGACTAAGTCTGGGCGAGCCTGGATAATGTTTTAGAAGAGGGAGACCTAACACCCATGGGTTCTCCACATTTCACCTACAGCAGTATCATCTCTCCCACCCCTTTTGAATGCAGGAATCCATCTGCATTCAACCCAACAGGCTCCTGTACAGTGTACCATGATGCCAGCATTACCTCAGACAGTCCTGTAAAACAGACCCAAAGGCCACTAGCCACACACTCTGATAAGCTGAGCCTCAAATGGGTGAACAACGGTAGCTCTAGTAGGGTTAGTAATGCATCAGTTTCTAGCCACAGCGTTGCCCCATGCTACCAGCAGCTAGTGGGAGGTCATTTCTGGAAATCTCACGCTTCTGCTGTGCCCGGATAGCCCTTTCAGTCTCACTCCAGACATCAGGACAACCATTTCGGTAACTGACTCCCATCTCCCCCATGTAGCATCACGGTGTCACTGTGAGTCACGCCAATGAACAGGACAGGTTTGCATTCCCTCTCATTCATGAAGGAATTAATTCATCTGCTAGCAGCAACTTCAGATGGCGCAGTGTAAGCCCTGCTGACCAGCACCAATATAACCTTAGTGGAAACACCTTCTATTCAACATCTGATGTCCTCCGCCCTAATGTGACCCCCATTGGAAGTCCAGTAACCCCAGAAGTTCATGTTTTCACAAATGTTTACACAGATGCGTGTACCAACAACATAGCTCAAAGAAGTCAATTGGTTCCATTAACAGTCATGATGTAGATAGGCTTCCCAAATGCTCTTCAGGAGCAAATAAATAAACAAATAAATAAATAAATAAGCAAGCAACCAGTGTCTCTCTGGGTAAACTAGGTTTTGACAATATCAATGTAGTGAGGGGATCCGGGGAAGATGGCGACCGGGTGAGCAGCAAGGGAGCGAACCTCCTTAATAAACACCACCAGCTCGAGACAGACTTGGTGAGCGTGAATGCCGGAACCTCGGCTGGGAAGTTTAAACTGGGCGTATTTCTCTGAGATGCCGGGGAAGATGTGGTAGGGCGGACCAGGCTGCCGGGGCGAGACGTGGGAAAGTC
>PVLD010034563.1:0-12550 GCA_004027595.1 Dinomys branickii | reverse complement strand
TTATTTCTCCATTGAATTTGAGGGATAATTTTGCAGGATACATCAGTCTGGGTTGGAAGTTGTTTTGTCTTAGAATCTGTAGTATCTCGCTCCAAGCTCTTCTTGCTTTCATGGTTTCCGTTGAGAAATCTGCTGTGATTCTGATGGGCTTTCCTTTATAGGTGATCTGTTTCATTTCTCTGGCAGCTTTTAATATTGTATTCTTTTGCTGGATATCTGGGATCTTGATTATTATACGCCTGTGTGTGTTTTTCTTTGGATTATGGATCATTGGGGTTCTATATGCCTCGCTTAACTGAACTTCAGCATCTTTTACCTTGTTTGGGAAATTTTCTGCTAATATTTCATCAAATATTCCTTTTATATCGTTTGTGAGGTCTCCTGCTGTTTCACACTGTCCTATAATTCGAATATTGTTATGTTTTGCCTCATCTTGCAGCTGTTGGATTGACTTTTCTTGTGTCTTTGATGATATCATGAGATTCTTCCTTTCATGCTCATAAGCTGCCATGCTGTCTTCAAGTTCTGAAATTCTTTTTTCAGTTTCATTTAAACGGTTTTTCATGCTTTCAGCGTTAGTTTTCAAATCCTGGAATTCTCTTTGGACCTGTTTCATTCTTGGTAATTCATTCCTAAATTGCTCTTGTAACGTTTCCATTTGTTTCCTATTTTCTTCTAGACTTTTGTCTATTTCTTGTCTGTGTGAATGGAACATTTCTTCCATCATTGTTTTCAGCTCGATTTTTGTCTGAGAAATCATTGTGGGTATGTGGGTTATTTCTGCTTTGAGCTCTTTCATGGCCAGTTGGAGTTGTTTTATTTCGGATGCAATCATTTCATAACTTGAAGTTATGAGGCTTCCTGGTTCCCCTGTATCTTCACATTCAAAACTTGTTCTGGGTGGGGTTAAGTTTTGAGACTGTGTTTAGTTCCTCTGTTTTCCCATTTTTGGGTATCAGATTCAAAATGTGGAGCTATAAATTCCACAGGCAGTTCAGCAGGCAAAGGTCTGCTGCAGAGGCTGCTCCAATGATTCCTTCTCTTTGGGAGAATGTCTCTTAAGCTGTCTGTTGAAATTTCCGCTTCTACTCCCTACCCCAAGACCTGGCCGGGGCGAATAAACCGCTTGCCACCCCAGGATTCTTGCAGATAGGCCACTCAGGTATTCCTCCCTGGGTGGAGCTCCTTCCTCCCTCACAAAACCCGTTGGGGCGCCTAAGTAGGTCTTCCCACCCGGGAGGTCCTGCAGTCCTTAAAGCTGCTTTGATGTCTCTCGCTGGGCTGAGTTTCTTCCCGATTCAGGAAAAACCGGTTAGAGCGCGCACTTAACTCACCCTGTGATCGTGCAGACAGGAGTGCCGTTCAGGTGTTTTTCCCTGGATGGAGATTTTCCCCGACTCAGAAATCCCGCCGGCCAGTCACTGTTGCTCCAGTTCACGCAGCGCTGGCTGTGGGGGTGGGGTTCTGAGCGGGATCCCGGAGCGCTGTCCAGTTTGGCGCAGTTTGTCCCAGTAGCGCGTTCTCTGTCGTGTTCAGGAGCTGAAGCCGTTCTTCCCTCCGCACTCGCTCTCTCGACTGGTCGTCTTCTTCCTGGAAGTCCTCATTTCTGCCTTCATAGTGCTATATTTCATTGTTTGGGTGGTAATCCTCTGGGAGGTTCTCTCTCTGCTGCCTACCCGGTCGCCATCTTCCCGGAAGTCAATAATCTGTAATCTGTGTTCTTATCTCAAGAACCTAGAAGAGCACTATAAAAGAAAACAAGTAGAAAGAAATAATTAAGATTAGAAACCTGTGATATTGAAATCAGAAAAAATTAGATAAATGTTGGTTCTTCCAAAATAATTCATAAAACAGATAAACCTGGCAAAATTGGCAAAAAACAGGACACAGGTGGATGTGACTATCAGTGAGAAACAGGAAGGGTACTGTGGTCATAGACTTGTTCATAATCTCAATTAAAACAGACGTTACAGGAGCCAACACCAGTGATTACAGAATAAATGCGCAAAACACACAAATGCCTGCAAGTGGAACTGTGGAAATGTGACTAAGATCTGTGGATTTTATCACTGCCAATATCTTCCTTGTGACTTCGTTCTGTAATTTCATAAAATATCATCACCAGAAGTAAAATGTGTGTACGGAACCTCTGTATTTTTTCCTAAAGTTGCGTGTGAATTTACACCCATATTTACCAAAATTAATCCACAGCTGGTTATAAAACTGTATCCTAAAAGATTTTTACAAGCCCAGATGAATAAAGTCAAAGAAGTATTAAATGAGTAAAGAGATAGTGCATATATTTCTTTTGAAAAATATCAGTATTACTAAAATGCCTGTCCTTTATAGCTTGGTCTATGTTAATTTGTGGTAGAAATACCAGAAAAGTTTCTTTCAGAGTTAAATAAGATGATTTTAAAATATATATGGGCTAAAAAGGATGTAGAAGAGCTAATACCATTTTCTAAGAAGTTACCACAATCCATTCAGTGTACTCTATTGATCAAAAATTAGACACACAGAATATTAAAACAGACTAAGATTCCAGAAACAGACCCACACAAATATAGCCATACTGGCTTTTGGCAAAGTTACAGGAACAGTAACTTTGGCCAAGAAAAGGCCCTGCAATAAATGGATGTCTGTATGTAAAACTCAGAACCTCAACACATAATTAACAGCTTCATAAAAGAAACTAAAAAAGAAAAAGAATGAATGTAAAATGTGAAAATATAAGGCAGAAAAGCAAGAGACACCCTCTGTGCCCTTGAGTTAGGCAACGGTTTTTAAGTACAACACCAAAAGCACAAACTCTAACAAGAAAAACAATGATACATTAGACATTAGCAAAATCAAAAATTATGACTTGCTAAAGACACTCTTAATAATGTGAAAGGACAAATCGAGGATAGTCTATTTGAAAATATCATATTGGATAAAAAGACCTATACTAAGAAAATGTAAAATTTTGAAATTTATAATGAAAAAATTAACTATGTAAAGTTGCTGAAAGATGAAATCTGGAACATCATAAAAGATGACGTATAAAAAATGAGTAAATGTATAAAAAAATCCCAAGACCATCAGTTATTAGAAACGTCTAATAAAAGCTCCAGAAACATCTAAATCACCTAGGGGTCTTTTTCATTCTACATTTCTATATCTTTCTTTCTTCTTTTGCTTTGTATTAAGTAGAAGTATAACAATTTTAAACAAAGAATACAGATCATTAATGAAAAACCATGCGTACAGTGTTCTTTGGGTAGCAGATTGTCATGTTTACTTTGATTATCAGTCCTTGGAAAGTCCTTGTGAGAAAACGTTCAGGGTACATACACTGATTTGCCTTTTGTTCTGCATTAGTTTTGAAAATTTTCTGACTGAAAAAACCCCAACAGAAATCATGGTATAGTGTGTGTAAATTTCAGTAATTTGTGATAATAAAGACAGTGTTTCTATATTAGACAAAATGCGGGAATGGTAGATGAAACAAAGATGACTACATAGTTTGAAAGCGCAGTCACTTCCCAAGTGCTCTAAGCTGCTTCCTACACATGTATGAATAGCGCTTTGGCTAGGCCTGGTGGAGCCTGTCTGGAATCCTAGCACTTAGGGAAGCAACATAGGTGGCTAAAAGGTCAAGCTCAGCTTGGGTACCTTGATTAGCAAGTCTCCATCTCAAAATACAAAAGAAGTTGGAGGTATAACTCAGTGAGACTATGCCTGCCCGCCAAGCACGAGGTCGTGACTTTGATTCCGGTTCCAAAACAAACAAACAAACAAAAAAAGGAAAATGTTCTGGGGATGTAGTTCAGCATTAAAGGACCTGAGTTCGATTCCCAATACTGAAATAAAGTGTGTTTAGTAATAACTATATGCATACGTGTCAGTAAACATATATAAATATACATATATATTTACATATAATAGTGTACTCTAAAAACTTGCCTTGGTAAAGTTTATCATTTATAGTACTGATTTCTTTACTCAAATAAATATTTGTAGTATGTGTTAAATGCATTTTAAAATAATAAAATGCACATCCTTTGTGAACTTTTCAACTGCAAAAGATTGTGCACTTTAGTTGAATTTTTACTGTTTATTTCATTTCCTTGTTCACTAAATGCATACCTATTTATTATTTGTAGCTTCATACACTGATAGCATTTCACACATATGAGTTATTTTAATGATTCCTGACATCCAAAATGATTCCAGGTTTTCAAATTTTATGTGAGATAAAATGATTCTGCTTCCCCACAGTTTAGTATAATTTGGTCCTGCTGGTAAATTTGTCCACTTAACATAATGTAATGTATTTTAGTGCTGTTCTTGTCATTAGTACTTCTCTGTGAAGTTGATTTGATTATGTAGTACTATAGCCCTAATATTTCCTTGGTTAATGTTTGTATCATTTGTCTTTTCCACTTTTACTTTCAGTGTCAAATTCATCTTATTTGAACGGAGATATATTTGAACAAGCATGTTTTGTATATGTTTACGTGTGTTTTATTCAAATTTCTCTCTTTGACTTGGTATACTTAGAGCATGTTAGGGAATTATTTCACTATTTGCACTTAAATTTGCCATTACTGTATTCGCTTGTTCCTCCTGATATATTAATAACATCTTTGAGTTCATATCTTTGCATAAATTTTGCTGTGATCTCCTGAATATTATACTAAGCATAAGTGACCTAGCAAAGACCACTGATGTGAACTTCACATGGTTTTATTTTTCACATCTGTATCATTACCAGCATTCATCAATATGAACTTTCTTAGAATTTAGCTATAGCTAATGGATATATTGTCATCTTTTTATTTTGATGTGCAATTCCTCAGTGAAAAATATGTTGAAAATTAATATGTTAATTTTTAATCTGTATCTTTTCTTTGGTGTGGCACTAGTAAAGATCTTCATTCACCTTTAGATTGGGTTGTTTATTTTGTTATTTTGAATCCAAAACTTCTCTGTATATATTGGAAAAAAGCTCTTTATCATAGATATACTTTGCGGATATTTCCTCTGCAGCTTGTCTTTTAATTTTATTGGCAGTATCTTTCACAGAGAAGAGTTTAATTTTAATAAAGTCCAGAATGACATTTTTTTACAGACTGTATTTTAACGTTGCATCTCAAAACTTACTGCTAACCTAAGATGACTTTGATTATCTCCTATGTCATTTTTTAAGAATCTTGTAAGTTTATTGTTTATACGTAAGTGTGTGGTACGTTTGAGTTAATTTGTTTGTAAATGTTAAGCTATTTCAATACCTTAAATGAAACGACTGCTATTTGTTCTTTGAAATGTCTTTGTGCAAAATTATTTGGTTCTGTGTCTCATTTTGGTCAGTGTGTTCTATACGATTTCACTGATTATTTTTTTTCACTACTTTTTGTTTTCTTTGGGTGCAATTTTTTTCTTCTTTTACTGATTCTTAAGGAGAACTTTTTTATAGTAGATGTCAGAATTTTTTATTTCCAAGATAAAAGAAGGAAAATATATTAAACGCAGAGGCACAGACAAGGCAACACAAAAGCAGTAAAAGCAATACAGAATTTCAGACAAGGTCATAAGAAATTAACAATGGCTGTTATATTACATATTGTGTGTTATCTTCAGATATGTTTCTCAGCTAAGCAAATATAGGCATGTAAGAGTGATTGAACAACTAAACATTAACTGTTCTTTTCCATGAAACAGTAGAAAACAGTAGTAAAATTATGTTAGCTATCTTGTGTACACATATATACATATTTTCCCTTCTTTCTTTCTTTTCTCTTTTCCCTGATCTCATTGTTCTTTCCTTTTGAACAGTCTCTTTCCCTTTCACAATATCTATTGTACCTTTTAGATTTTAGTTACTCTTTCAGGTTCTTCCACTAGTGAGAAAATGCGGTATTTATGTATGTGGGTCCGATATTTCTTTTTTTAATACTAGAATTATACTTCCACATTTACTGTAAGAACTGCTTAAGACACACCCAAATGAGTTAGCCATTTTGTATTTCCATTTTCAGATAAAACATCTTTTTTTAATCTCCCATGAGACAGCCTCTCTAAGATATATGGAGTTTAGTTTCCAAATACTTGAGATTTCCTAGATAACCTTTTGTTGTTAATTTCTATTTCTGTGACAGTCACAGTCATAGAACATGTGGTATTTTTGGATCAGCTTCGTTGAAACTGTTTTTCAGCTCTTTTATATCTTTACTGCATTTCTGAATGTTTTTAAGCTACTGAGAAAAGGTGACAGCACCCTCTGTGCGTCCGTGCTTATATCTCGCCTCGTCGTTCGTCCTGCAAGAACTTGCTCATCTTTTCTCTCCCACCTTAGCCCTCAGCCAGTGTCTCTGCACTTGCACCAAATGTTCTGTCAGTGGCTCGTGAAAAGTTCCATAACTAATGGATGATTTTTCTGGAAAACTGTATCAAGGACCACAGAGCTCTTGACAGGTAATTCGGCCCTTTGTCCTGAATACTTCACGGTTTTATGCATACATGGTAAGTAGACCAAATTGTTAAGTGAGAAATTTTAGCTCAAAATATTTTTTTCCAAAGTATGATAGATTTGTTTTTTAATACTGAAAATGTATTTATTTATGTACTTTTTTCTTTTAAAGAGAAAGGAACAAAAATCAAAATAACAAAAACAAAGGCACAAACAAAGCAAGAAAAACAATGAAAAATGCAGAGTTTCAAAACAACATGATAGGAAATTTACAACGGTTGTTGTGTTCTATATTGTTATCTTCAAAGTGATTGTTCAGATTGCCAGATGTAGGTATGAAAGATTGATCAAATAATTAAACATTGGCTGTTCCTTTCAAGAATAAACCAATAGAAATTAGTAGTACAATTATCTTAGCTATATTGTGCATATATATATATATATATATATATATATATTCAATGTACACTATATATTGGATGAAAAATAATCATAGAAAATTTTAAACTACCTATGTTTTCCCAAAAGTTTGGGAGATAATTTGAGCTTTCTTTTCTTTTTTTTTTTTGTTGCTACGAAGAACCAAACTCAGGACCTTGCGCTGGCCAGACAGGTGCTTGTGCCTCTTCATCCTTGGCAATTTGAGTTCTCTTCTGGGATCAAATAACAGTTTCACTACAGGCTTTTTTTAAAGGGAGCAATGGAATACACATTTTTCCTCTGTAATTGAAATGCCTAAACCATTCCTGTTCACATAAACGAGTCTTTTTAATGTATACTTATTTTTGTCTTCTACATTAACAAATGACTTCTTAATATTTTTGTCTTCTAGACTATAAACTGATTTTCTTTCTTTCTTTCTTTTTTATTGTCTTTTTGAGACAGGGTCTTGCTATGCAGTTCAGGCTGTCCTTGAGCTCACTTTGTAGTCCAGGCTGCTCTCAAATTCCCAGTGATACTCCTGCCTCAGCCCCTCAAGTGCTGGGATTACAGGCGTAGCCACCACGCCTGGCTCCAAACTGAATGAATTTTATTTTACTTATGTTTTTTTTGTTTTGGTGTTTTTTTTTTTTTTTTTTGGTACCGGGAATCGAACTTAGGACGTTGCACTTGCCAGGCAGGCGCTTGTGCCACTGAGCTGTATCCCCAGCCCTGATTTTCTTAATTTAGAAGAAATCAAATGCAGAATGTTGCTCAGACAGATTATTGTGGCCATTCCCTTGTACTTGGTCATACTGAAATATTTTATAATTAAAAACCTATGTTTCTCTAAAGTTACCTTAATACAATATCACTACAGTTATTAGTCAGAAGAGAGTAAATGTCCTCTGATATTGTCATCAGAAGTTTGCATGTTGATTTCAGGTTTCTGAAGGCGAGAAGACTTCATACTTGGCCATATGCAAATCAGCAGTGTGCTTAAACAGAAATACACTTTTATCAAACTGCTTTAATTTTCCTCCTTACATATTAATAGAGGTCAAGACATTAGTGTAATATTTCATGCAGTTGTGCAGTCTGAAATCCACTCATTAGAAATGTCTCGGTGCTCTCACAGCAGCTTAGCTTTGTTCTGGACTGTAACTCCTTGCTGTGGTGTGGCCTTTAATTATTCCTCCCCGTGAGTACTGAATTGGAAAGCCTTAAGAACAATGTGATGGCAACACCGCACTACATTGTCTGCCCTTATAATGGACCTCAGGAAGTATATTGTTAGACTACTGCGGAAAATAGAAAGGTGAATTTAATTTGCATCAAATAAATATATGAAAGTTAAATGAATCAAAAGTGCAAATACATCGTTAACATTTGGCTAAGAATGTTTAGGAATCGTTTTATTTCTATGTATTCAAGCGCATTACCCCATACAGAAAAACTGTGACAATCCGTTCTCCAGCAGGGGATGTGTCCTGTCAAAATATTGCTAAGCTGGAGGTAAGGTCAAGATACACAGCACATGTTACGGCCACTGTTTTGTGCTCCTCTGTGTGGCATGGTGAATTGTAAGAGTGGTACTTTCCTGCTTCAGGTTCCTTAGACAAAATAATAAGTATGCCTAGGTGTCTCTGAGGTAAGCAAAGGGGAAAAATAGCAAGATACCACTTTGAAGCAAAATCTTGTAAAAAAAATTGACTAAGTAAAAGCCTCCATTGCAAATATCCATATAAGTAACTGATTTGTGTAGTTTAGTTTTCAATGAAAATTGGTTTTTGCTACACTGAGAATTATAGGTTTCTCTGTAAGCATATGTATAAGCTTAAAAATTGATCCTTACTCTAAAACGATGGGTTACACAATGCAAATTACAAATTTTGCACCATCTAAAAAAATCCTGTAACTAGGAACATAAATGATAAATCCAACTAATGAACATTTACTTATCAGTAATGATATCCCAAGATGAATATTATTGGTTGCCTGGTTTTCCAAAGTCTCTCATGAGGGTAAGAAATGCATACTCATATTATAATTTCTTTGTAATGATATAGAACCAGGGCTTGGACACAACATTTTTAGTTTATACTTATGGAACACATATTTGAAGAAATCCTCCAAATGTAATTGCTTCAGGATTTACTGTTTTAAATAACAACAAACTACTACTTAATTCAGTTCAGAGATACAATATGGCCCTCAAGGCTGCCTGTGCAGAGTCCTAACTGCCTTCCACTAAGACCTAAAAGTTCTAACATCTCCCAGTAGTGCGATAGTTCAGCACATGGGACTTAGGAGGAGGTCCGGGATCCTAAGCATAACAGTTGTATTGTCTTATCTTTACTGCAACTGCCCTGAGTATAGTCAGTTATGTAAACACCCTAGATAAATTTCATTCAGCATTTTAATAGCCCTAAGCAATAAATAATTTTCTGAGATATTATTAAAACAGTACCAATACATTTTTAAGATGCTCCCTAGGATGTGATTCTGCGTATACACACTTGCGTTAAGAATTACTCCCTAATACTCTTTTTCTTGTTCTTTCGACAATCTAAATGGCAGTCCAAGGAATTGCATTACTCCTCAAAGCATAGATAAAATGTCTCCTCATGAAGTCATAACAAATCTTGTAAGTAAAGTGAAATATTCCTTCTATGTTCTGCAAAACTGTGTACATACTGATAAATGTCATACTGTGTCTTAATTATTGATTCATTTCTCATATTTATTGGTGTTTCTCTTATTTACTGATATTTCTTTCACTGCCTCAAAGGTAACTTCTCAAAGATTTTTAACAGTATTGGATTCATCTTCCTAATCACTATTTCCTGAATATTGAAATAATTAACATGTTAGTTGCTAAATAAATGCATTAGATTTTCTTGTAGTTTAAAGTTTTTATTCTCTTTCATTTATCTCCATTTTTCCTCATAACTGCATGATTCACAGACATACACACATAAAATCTAGTCTTTAAAGTTCATTAGCTAAATATACTAAATTGATCCAGTTTGGACAGGCAATTATTACTACTGGTTTGATCAGATGATAGCAATATATTATTTTCCTTACACCAGAAAAATTCATTAGTTAAACTCTTCTTTGGTTTCAATAAGCTCTGCTTTATTGAAAAATAAAAAGTCATTTATAGTGTTCTCTAAACATTTGAATAGGGAAATTTGTTTGTCCCAATACAAGAGGATAGGTTTAACTCATATTAACATAATTGTCTTTGTTATGTATTAATGACTTAAATTCTAACGTATATAATGCCTGGCATTTATAGCAAAAGGAATACATCTTTCAGTATTGCTCTCATATTAAAAATGTTAATGAATAATAAATGTTCAAGTAGAAGAGTATAAAATAGTAGGCTATATTTTATCTGATTCAAATTTCAGCAAAACCCCCCCAGATATCATAAATCACAATTTTCAGAAAGTAGAGTTCTTTTTGAGAGTACTATAATTCTGTATGAGTAATTTTTCCACTTTTATCTTTATTTTCACTTTTATTAAACTATTCAAAATGAATTGGAAGAAATATAGGGAAAACAGATTCATTTCCTTCCACCTGTTGTATATTCACCAGTGGCAAACTGGGTAACTCGAGGTTCCCTGGACATTTAAATTTAATAATGACTTGCAATCACTTACAACTTTATTTAATATCTTAGGTAATAGATGGCACTCCCAGAAAGAAGACTTTCTCCTGAATTATACATATTGCATTTTAAATCGTCTTGAATATTATGTATGTAGTTTTGGAGACACTTTAATCTCTAGCGTTTAGTTTTGCTTTCTAGAGAAAGAGTTAGTGAAGGAGGAGGAGGAGGAGGAGGAGGAGGAGAAGGAAGAGAAGGAGCCAAGGGAGAGGGGAGAGGAGCAAGCAGGACGCCAGAGAAGTAGAGAGAAGCAGACAGAAACCGTAAAAGAATTGTGTACGAGAATAAAAATTCATATAAAAGGCAGAACCTACACTCACCATTTAGTAAAATTCTAAAATTTTAATCTACCTGTGTTTACTACCTTCCATATTTATGGCTCAAAGAGGTTGGGAATTCATAGTACACAACTGAGCACTAAATTTATGCATTGAATTCAATCAGATTATTTTGATATTAACATTTTATGATTCACAAATCCTTTACTATGTTGCTAAACTTAACCTTTAAAGTCTATTTGAATCCTTCCTTATAGAAAAAGGCAACTGATCTGATCAGAGACTGAAAACTTCTGAATTTTAACTTGGCATTGTTAGCTAGGGTCCTTGTTAACTGCTAGGGTCATGCTATGTAATGGGCCAACTGTGGTGTAGACTTTAGTCAACCTTGATGTTAACCATTTTTGTGGCCGTTTTCTACCCTGATGGTATGGTGAAGACATCAGAATGCTATACAATTTAAAACTGTTTTATTTAGAGTGTAATGCATTTTCTCTTGGTCTCAATTTTTAATTATTATTTTGAACTTTGAATATGAAATACCAACAAGTAGAAGATATTGTTTATTTTTATAAAATACGGATTTTTTGACTCCAGGGAAGATGGCGACCAGGTGAGCAGCAAGGGAGCGAACCTCCTTAATAAACACCACCAGCTCGAGACAGACTTGGCGAGCGTGAATGCCGGGACCTCGGCTGGGAAGTTTAAACTGGGCGTATTTCTCTGAGATGCCGGGGGAGATGTGGTAGGGTGGACCAGGCTGCCGGGCGAGACGTGGGAAAGCCCCAGACGCTGGGAGCCAGGGACGATCTGCGCGGGGAAGAAGCTTGGCTCCGTCCAAGCGCAGTGGGAGCGCGGCCGCCTCGGGCCCTCCCGCCTCCCGAGCCGGTGCAGCCCCCCGGCGACTCCCGACAGAGATCGGCTTGCTAGCGGCGGAGACGCCCGGCAATCCCACGTTTCGCGCGTGTCGGGCAGGCCGCGCGGAGAGCCCCAAGCGCCGGGAGCGGAGAGGAAGATTTACTGGGTCCTAACGCCCTAAGAACACGGACAGCTCGATCCCTGCCGCCCCCCGAGCCGGCACAGCCCCACGGCGACTCCCGACAGAGATCGGCTTGTTAGCGGCGGAGACGCCCGGCAATCCCACGTTTCGCGCGTGTCGGGCGGGCCGCGCGGAGGGCCCCAAACGCCGGGAGCGGAGAGAAAGATTTGCTGGGTCCTAGCGCCCCGAGAATAGAGACAGCTCGATCCCTCCCGCCTCCCAACCCGGCGCAGCTCTCCTGCGACTCCCGACAGAGATCGGCTCTTTGGCGGCGGCAACGCCCAGCGGTCTCACGTTTCGTGTGCATCGGGCGGGCCGCACAGAAAGCCCCAAAGGATAGACTGGCACCTTGGAACCTTCATGCCTGCAGGGACTCCAATAACTGGTGAGATATCGGCGCTCGGGACCAGATCACCGAGTGGGGGAGGAGATCCATCCCTATACCTGCAGGGAACCCTGTGAGGGGGGGGGGGGAGCGGTCTTACACACCTCACCCAGGTCACTAGGTAGGGAGTATCTAACCAATATCTGTACAGCCTTTTAAGCGGAACTCTCAGCAGAAAGCTTAGGGGACATTCTCCCAAAGAGAAGGAATCATTGGAGCAGCCTTTGCAGCTGACCTTCGCCTGCTGAACTGCCTTTGGAATTTATAGCTCCACATTTTGAATCTGATACCC
>PVLD010034562.1:0-12550 GCA_004027595.1 Dinomys branickii | reverse complement strand
ATGCCCGCTTGTTACGTGACTCGCTTTCCCATTTGATCCCAGTCCACTCAGTCTTACCTGGACAATTATACCTGTAATCTTATTGGCAGACCATAGTTTTGTCCATTTCCTCTACCTTGGACCCGCCTCACCTCATGGTTTTTCCCTATAAAAGTCCCTGGAAGAGACAGAGTCGGGGGCAACCCACTCGGGCCCCCCTTCTGTCCCCCACTTGGACAGAAGCTTTCTTTCTCTCAATAAATATATTCTGCTCTTAACCTCCGTTGTTCCTAAAATTCATTCTTCGGTTTTAGAGAACACAAACTCGTCTGATATCATTCAGGTTGGGATATTTATTTTCCTGTATCAGGATCACAGATGTGCACCACCATGCCTGGCAATAGGACCATATTTAACGTCTTTACTGAGGCTTTATGTCATCCAATTTTCTCAAGCTGACTTTAAGTGGCGATGAGTTACTCTGATTTTGTTATTCATTAAGTCAGAGATTTTATGTGCAATATAAAATATTTGACAAAAATAAGTATTATGAGACTAGGTGTGGTACTGCAGGCCTATAATCCCAGCTTTCACCAGGTACAGGAAGGATGAACACTCAGGAGGATAAAGTTGAGGACAACCTAAGCTACTTACTGAGTTCAAGGGGAGCTGGAACTACACAGTAACACCTGCTCTCAAAAAGCAAAATCAAAGGAAAGAAAGCAAAGAAAGAAAGAAAGAAAGAGTTATACCTATTTTCAGTTTAGGCAAAGCAACAGTTAAAGAGAGGAATATCCAATTTTATTTCTATGTTATATAGCAAACTTTTTAAGATTGTACAGGACTATTATTTAAATATAGTAGTATAACTGTTATTAATCCCCCATATGGTTAGTATCATGAACTTTTTTTTTTCAGTCCTTTTGAGACAGGGTCTCACTCTGCAGTTCAGGCTGGTCTTGAGCTCACTTTGTAACCCAGGCTGGTCTCAAACTCACAATGATCCCCCTGCGTTGGCCTCCCAAGTGCTGGAATTACAGGCGCGTGCCACCACGCCCAGCTAGTCCCATAAACTTTTGTCAATTGGTGTAATTTAGAAATTATTAAGTTTCAACCTATGTGGTAGAACAAAATACACTGAGTTTTTCATGCTTTTTCAAAATATAAATTCTATAGTATGTAAAGTAGTGTATAAATTGTGAATTTGCAGTGCCAACAGATGGAAATTTGTTTTAATTTACGTTTTATTTGTACATAAGTAAAGTTTATCATATATTTATGTTAAATTATTGTATGTGCATATAACTCATTTTTTGTCTTTATTTCACCTACTGTTATCTAGGGGTTTGTTCATGAAAAGTGTGGTCTAGGCCTGGCATTATGCATCCTTGACCTTGTGTTTGCCCAGACCTTAAATTTGTTTTGCTCTTTTGAGATTTTTGCCACCTGAAACTGCTAACTTTTTTCAGGCTTTTAGCTTCATAAAGGTGAGATACTAGCTTGTATTTCTTGTTGATGGAAAGAAAAGGGAAAGGAAGAAGGGACCTTCTGTCTCTCGGCAGTAACCTTCCCCTGGGACCTCTGCCCACCCCCAATAGAATGAAAACCACTCTTTTAAAGCAAATTTCTAGCTTACCTTCTAAACCTAGGGGGCTGGAGAAGTTATTCCTTTCTCCCAGAGTGTTTAGGGAATGCATACCTGGCATTCCCAGTGGCTGCACCTTTGCGGTTCCCATTGTCTCTATTCATAGGCCGCCCATTGCCTCTCCAGGAGTCCCAACTGACCTTGTCTGCACTGGGACCTGTTCCGCCTATCCAGGGCTGGCAGGGACGTCTGTGAATGCCCAAGACATTCCAGAGCGCAGGGCCAAGCCCAGAGGCATTGAGCAAGCATTTTACATTTCATTAAAGAGTAATTAACCTTCTGAGAGGGATTGGGAGCAGTAACAACAACAAAAAAAAATTCCTGAATTTTTCTCTGCTTTTAGTTGCTTTTCTAAGATTATGGAGTATGTAATGCTTAAACGGAGTGAGACATCCAAGTTTGCTCTGAGCACTAGAAAATGATTAAGTCTATGAATTTTGTCACTTTGTGTATCTTACCTAGTCTATGTTAATGTTAATTCAGAATTTTTTTGCGGAGGGGGGCGGTGTCCTGGGAGGCAAAGTCAGGGCCTCATGTTTTCCAGGCAGGCATTGTGCCACTGAGCCACAACCCCGGCCCAATTCAAAATTTATGTTGATATATGATTATGATTTACAAAGAATTGGATTAACCCAGGAATGGTGATATACGCCTGTAATCCCAGCACTTTGGAGGCTGAGACAGGAGGAGCACCACACACTTAAAGCCAGCCTGGGCTGCATCATGAGTTCAAGGCCGGTCTAATGTACGCAGCAAGTCCTTGTCTCCAAAAAAATTGTACTAGACAAATTATGGATTTCCAATTGGATCAGATTCTGAATATTTGTGCATGTTTAAGTTATATTAAAATATATAAATTGTTACTATATCTTGCCCCCTCCATATAGGTATTGTTTGCATAATTGGTTTCCCTCTGCCTCTCTTTTTCTTGGACTTCAAGCTACCTATAGGCATAGAGCTCAGTTGTCCGTGGCTGAAAACTCAGTGTGCGCCCTCCAGGTTGTTCAAATGGAGGATGCCCCAGGTCCCTGTGTCCATACCTCTAGGCAGTCTTTCTCCTTCTCCAGCTTTCCCACAAGCCCTCGCGAGTGGGGTTTGCAGACCCGGCAGAGTCTCCCGGGGGTGGCAACCTTCCCCTTCTGGTGAAGTATCAGTCACTTTATTGCCTGGTACTAGGCTTCGTTTCCGCAAGTCCTTTGTTTGTCTCCAGTTGTTTTAGGTTCTCCACCATCCCTGTGAATTTTATAATTTTATAAAGTCCTGATGGTCCTGAGCAGCTCTGTCCTCAGGTGGCAGACTCTCTTTCTTGGCCTTGGAGGAGCCTTGATCAATTTTCTAGAGAGTAGCAGTGACTTTAGGAGTATGTTGAGTTTCCAGGTCATTACCATACAGCCCTTAATGTGAGAGCATAGGAGAACATTTAGTTAAGGTCCATTGCACATTATTTAATGTTATAGATAATAACGTTAGTATTCTGTGAATTGCATGATGTCCTCAGGGAGATTAGTCAGGGTCAGAATACAGTATTCTCTGCCCCTTTCCCATTATATTAATCAGCTTGCCTCTGGTCTCCGAGGCTGTTCTCCTTCACCCAATGGCTCAGGATACGACTTATAATAGCAGGAAAGCAAGTTAGAATACAGGAGTTTACAGCCAGGACGTTGTTTTTAAAGAAAGGGTTGCGTTATGTTCCAGGCGCACTACAAACACACTATGTGGCTGGTGCTGCTCTAGACCTCATGCTTCTAATGCTTCAGCATCCCCTAAAGCTGGAATTACAGCACCACCATGCTCAGATTCTCAAACACCTTTGGTTTGTGTTATGCCCTGGTTCCTGCCTGGGAACCCTCACACTAACCCTGTAACACTAATACAGGAAAGCCTCCAAAGAGCACTCTCCTCACCTGGGCAGGCTGAGATGAAGAGAAAAACAGCAAGGCCATTTGTGTGTACCATTTATCAGGGTTGGCCTGTGAGCAAGAAAGAATGGGTGTGTCCCAACAGCCCAAGCAGCTTCACTGCTAAACCTGAGAGAGCCCTCTCTGAACGAGCAGTAAAGAGAAGGTGTCTCTCACAAGCTAACAGCCTTTTTATAGCATTTCTGGTGGGTTTTCGAGGGTGTGGGTTGGACAAATGGCAGGCTTGTGGCTTGCAGGTATGTCCTCTGTAACCTACTGACATTTCCTCTGTGGCTTCCTGGCATGTCCTCTGGGGAGTGCTCATGACCTAAATAAAATGAAATCTATATTTCTCTAAGATAGTGATTGGGCTCATTTGAACTGGCAGTGTCCTTCTCTGAGCTCTATCATTCCTGGAGTTAAAGAGATTTAGGAAAATGGGTTGTCATTATTTTCTTGTCTACTTCCTGCTGAGAGGAGTCACAAAGAGGTTTTTTGTTGTTGTTGTTTTTTAATGTTTTGGAGCAGGAAGACCATTTTGAGGAGTTCTTGAGTAGTTGGCTAAGAGATGGCCACAATTTGTTCCTGAAAATATCTATGGGATAGAGTAATTACGGTATATAGAGAAGGAAAATAACGAGCATTAAGGGGGCCGGGAGGGGTAGGAGCCCATGAAGAGAAAGGGGAAACATCCCTGGAAGAGCCTCCACGGAGCTGGGAAACCCATTCAAGAATGCTTTTCTACCATCTATGATGAGATTGGATTTGTTGGTATAAAAGCAACACTGTTTTTGGAGAAGAGCAGATGTGCCGCCCCGTGAAGCCGTCAGGGGAGCAAGTCATCTGTGGTTTTTAGGACAGCAGTTTTGGAGGACTGAAGCCAGGGAGTCTGCTTGATTTTGCAAGTTTCCCAATTGATCAGAGGCTTCTTTGAGTCCCTGGGTGAGTTCTTTTGACAGCCTGGCGAACTCTGAAAGAGAGACTCCCCAGGCCCTGATTCCCATTCCAGTTCCTGTGATTTTTCCCCTCTAGAGTGGCCATCACAGGGAGCAGCTGTATGGCACATTATGCCTTGACATGGGTTACAGGGGAGATAGGTATGGGTAGATCAGCTGTTGCTAAGGAAAGGGTGGGAGGAGGCGTACTGTACGGGTTCTTGTCCAGCTGGTAGGTAGGCAAATGTATGCTTTGTCTCCTCACACCCAGAAGATTCCCGTCTCTAGGGAAAGGCATCCCATGAGATCAAATTGGGACTGGAGTAGGATGTCTGTGGTGGGTTAGGAAGTAAATGTTAGACTGCCTGAAATTTGTGCCATATATGGCAGGAGGAGCTAAAAGTTCCACCTCTCAAGGAGGAAAGAGATGAAGCTTGTGATGTAGTAGGACCCTCTTGGCTATGACTAGTGACGTTTTGTTTTAGGAAGATTCTGCCATAAAGAGTATTTAGGTGTTTGCATTTGGGACACCTCCAAGAGCTAAGGGAGTGTCTTTCAGGGGATCCTTTCCCCTGTCTTGGTAATATTCCAATGTGGTAGTGTTTAGACTGCCCTGGAAGGAAGTATACCCAGGTACCCATAAAAGAGTTCCTAGATGTTAAGGTTGTGATGATCAGAAGGTTGGAGATGAATAGCAGCACTGCAGAGGGAAGGATCTAAAAAGCTGATGGGGTAAAGTAATCTTGTTTGATTTGAGAAATGTACAGAGGAGCAGGTTGGGTTAGATGGAGTCCATTTGGGGAGGAGTCAGTTATGGCTTACTGCAGCAGTCAGTGAGACTTAAAACCTGTCTGATACTCATTAGTGGCCCCTGGAGTCTGCTGTAAGATCTTTCACCTGGGCCTGTGCCCCTGGTACTCTCAGGCTCAGTGAAGTGTAGCCTTACAAAAGTATTCATCCCTGTTCCAAGGGGAGCAGGTATTACTGAGTTTGCTATTTGGGAAAGATGGAGATAGACCCAACAAGGTGGTTGGATGGTTCTGTTAAATGTTTGGATGATTTTAACAGTGATTAAGGTATCTAGGAAGCATCTGTGCTGTAGTGTTAGGGATTAAGAGGATGAATAATATTGAGAAAGAAAGGATCAGAACAAGAGAACACAGGAAGTAAAGGTGGTGGTTTGTTATGGGGAGAAGTCTGAGAGGGTTCCCAGTAGCCATAGTTCTTGGATTATGGTGTCTAGGGAGGGGTAGGACAAATAATAGGGAATTTCTTCTGTTACAATGGTAAAGAAAGGGACAATGTTGTGAAGACAGAGACTCATAGGGCTACCTAATTGTGCCTCCAATTTCTTTGGTCATAGGAAGCAGTTTGATGATCTTCAGGGACCTGGGTCTCATTGGTATGCACTGGAAAAAGGAAGCATTTTTTTTAGGATGAGATGTTGACACAGGAGGAATAACCTTTTAATTTTGCTGCTGTTGTGGTGGTCAGGATCACCTGAAAGGGTCCTGTTCATTTTGGTTTTAATCCCTAAGAAGGGTTGGGGGAATTATATATACCCAGTCTCCAGGTTGTGGGAATAGAGAGGTGAGGGTGTCTAGGCTGTTGGAGGGTTTTGAGAGTGTGGAGTCAATTCCAAATGAGGTCCTTACGGGTGTTAAGTAAGGAATTTGAAAGGCAGTAGGATAGATTCGAATTGGAGTTAGGACCAGGTATGGTGGCACATGCCTGTAATCCCAGCACTTGGGGGGCTGAGGCAAGAGGATCATTTGTGAGCTCAAAACCAGCCTGGGCTACAAAGTGAGTTCAAGCCCAGCCTGAGCTGCAGAGCAAGACCCTGTCTCAAAAAAGACCCCCCACAAAAAGAACTAGAGTTAGGGAGTACGATGGAATGAGAAGCCTTCCCTGTACAGTCTCAAAGGGGCTGAGCATAAGAGGTTTGTGGGGAAGACCTTTGAGTTTGAAAAGGGCTAAGGGTAGAAGTTTAGTACATTTACATGGACCTGGTGAGAAAAGTTAGTTAGGATTTGTTCAAGAAGCTGATTAGCAGGCCGGGGAGATAGCTGAGCAGCACAAGCACCTGCATCACAACTGCAAGGTCCTCATTTTGATTCCTGGTCCCCCACCCCCCAAAGAAAGCTGATTAGCCTTTTTGACCCTACTTGAGGATTGAGGTGGGGTGTGGAACTTCTAGACTATAATTAGAGAGGAACTGGTAGAGGAACTGGTGTATTGGTGCATGCCTATAATTGCAGCACTTGGTAGGCTGAGGCAGAAAGATTACTGAGAGTTTGAGGCCACTGAGTTCAAGGTGAGGCTGAACTGCAGAGTGAAACTATCTCAAAAAGACAAAGGAAAGATAACTAGGGAGGAGGCTACCTTTGAGTGATCTGTGAGATAAGTTCGGATCCATTATCAGTTCGAATGTAGGCTGGGAGTCTGAAGTGAGCAATATGGGAAAGATCTCTATACATCCCGAGAAGGTGTCACCCAGGGTGAGGAGGTACCACTGTTTTTTACTGGAGGCATGTGAGGAAATATTTGCCAGTCAGTGCTGCGAAGGGATCCCTGAAATTGATGGGGGGGGGCAAATGGTGGAGGTCTGAGGTTACCCTGGGGGGTTAGTGGTTTGGCATATGGAGCATTGGGTGATAATCTTTCGCACAGAGACTCTAAAACTAGAAGTGAGGTGGATATGAGTCCATAGGGATTGGAGGAGAGGGAATGATCCAGAATGGAAGTAGTAATGGAAAGATGAAAGGAATTTGTTTTGCAAGCTCTCATGAAAGACCAATGTTTCATGGTGAAACCACCACCCTTGCTGGTGTTGGGCCCCCTGTTCTTTGAGTGGAGTTATTTCTTGGAATGAGTAGGAAGGTCTAAGAGGAATCATAAGGTGGGGAACAGAGAAAAGGTTGGTAGCTGCCAGTTTTGCTACCTCTGTCAGCCTCATTATTTCCACAAACTATGTGCTTATCTCATGAGTTAGGTCTTTGATGAGCCTTGGGATGTGTGCAGCTGTGAGGGATAAAGAAGCAACCTCCAGAAGGTGTTGAGTTAGGGGCCCATCTTGTGTAGGGGTATTTTTGCAGTTAGGAATCCCCTGTTATGCCCGATTTGGGCATTTGAGTGTATGATAATATACATGTTTTGAGTCTGTGTAAATATTGATGGTTTTACCTTTTGTGCTAATGACAGCTCTAGTGAGTGTGCTAAGTTCTGCCTCCTGTGAAGTTACCCTGTGGAGGGCCACCATCTTGATTACTTCTCAGGGAGGGTAGGAGGATTGGCTATCATAATAGCATTCAATGATGGTGTACCCTGCCTGAGAAGGGTTGGTCTTTGAAGCTCTTCCATCAGTAACCCCATTTGGGGGCCCTGGAAAATGTTCTGAGGTTATGTGGAATCTTTCTTTTTTTTTTTTGTACCAGGAATCGAACTCAGGACCTTGCAATTTGGCAGACAGGCACTTGTGCCACTGAGCTATATCCCCGGCCCTCTGAGGTTACGTGATGGAAGCAAGTAAGAATAAAATCAAGCAGCTCGGTGCACTCATGTTGGGGGTTGGGGTCTGGGGAGTCTGGCATCGGCAGGACATTGGCAAGCTTTGGGACAGATGAGCAGCGGAAGGTAAGTGAGGGTTGTAAGAGCTGAGCGTGCAGGACTTGAACTCAAGCCAGGGAAAGAAGGGTTAAAACCTGATGGCTGCAAAGGCCAGAGAAGCTGTGTGAAGGGTGTGGCTGTAGGGGCTGCTGGAGAGTAATCTTTCGGGCCTCAGGGAGAAGGAGTGCAGCTGGCTCCAAGACACAGAGGCCAATTTTTATTACACAGTTGTGCTATTTAGATAAACAGGCAAAAGGCTGGAGGAGTCTCCAGCTGGCTGTGCAAGTAGCCCTAATGTGTGTCCCTTCTTGCTGGTTAGAAATAGAATTACATAGGGTCAAAACATGAGCCCTTAGGAGTGCCCACTTGAGGGCCCAAAATGGCATTGGAATTAAGTCTGTTTCTGTCACTTTCTTATAGATCTCCATGGCAAGCTTCATTAGAGGGTTTTGTTTGTCTGTTTGTTTGTTTTTGTGGTACTGGGGATTGAACTCAAGACCTTCCCCTTGCCAGGCAGGCGCTTATGTCACTGAGCTATATCCCCAGCCTCTAGAGGGGTTTTGTAATGAGTGAGAAATTTGGGATTCCAAGTCTAAAATAAGTTGGGTCGAGGATATACCTCAGCGGCACAAGCACGTGCCTGGCAAGTGCAAGGTCCTGAGTTCAATTCCTGATACAAAACAAAACAAAAAACAAAACAAAAACCTCACAAAGTCTAAAATAGGTAAGAAGCCCCAGGGAGAAAAAGAGATCTCATTTTGTGATGGGGAAAGGAGGATTATCAATAGCCTATTTTGGGGATTGGGGTTGCAGCAGGTGATAGGGGTAAGGTGACGGCCAAGGTAAGTGACCTCTTGTTGTACCAGCTGGACTTTGTGTTCTGAGACACAGTGTCCCTTTCCCCCCGTGAATTTCAGAAAGGAGACAGTGTGGGCTCTCGTAGTCATTTGTTAAGAGGCTACCAAGCAAAAAGGCATCAACATATTGGAGCGAGTGACCGGGGGCAAGATTGAGGGGTTGCCAGTCTTTGAGTAATGCTTGGTCAGAGAAGGAGGGCATATCCTGAAATCCATGGGGAAAATCTAGCCCTGTGAATTTAAGGGTGAGCAGCACTAGGGCATCTGTCCGGGTAAAGGGGAAGAGTGGCTGGGAATCAGGGCACGGGGAATAGTAAAGGGGGCATCTTTGTGGTCTCAAACAGTGAAGTGTTGAGTATGCGCAGTAGGAAAAGAGGGTTTAGGGCTGGGGGGCCACTGAGTGAGTGGGAACAACAGCTTGGTTAATCCTTTGGAGATCTTGGACTAATCAGAAAGAGCCATCAAGTTTCTCTTTTTTTTCCAAGAATGATGGGAATCTTGTGGAGGCATGGGTAGGGTAGGGAATCTGGGCTTTAAGAAGGCAGTTAATGGCTGGAGGCCAAAATGGCCAACAGGACTAAGAGGATATTGCTTGACTGACAGCTCTAGTAGGGTCCCTCAGGGCTATTTTGAGGGGTTGGTGGTGTAAAGCTATGGAAGGGTTTTGTGTGTATGTGTGTGTGTGTGTGTGTGTGTGTGTGTGTGTCCCAAACAGTAGGATCAATTTGTGATGTGATCAGTTCAATTGCATCAGAGGGAAGGATCTCATTAGGGAGTACAACTGGTAGGATATAAGGAAGGGCTTAGAAGGTGAGGGAGTATATATAGATGCCCCCGTGTGGTACAAAATATCTCTTCCTAAAAAGGATGTGGGGCAGTGAGAAATTAAGAAAGAGTGAGTGAACTTGGCATGGTGGTGCATGCCTGTAATCCCAGCACTCTCCAAAGGCTGACGCAGGAGGATTGTTGTGAGTACCAGACCAGCCTGGACTACAAAGTGAGCTCAAGGCCAGCCTGAACTGCATAGCGAGAGCTTGTCTCAAAAAGATAAAAAAAAACCCACAAAAGTAGAATAATAAAATCTTTTCAGCCTGTGGCATAGCTAAGCTTCTCATTTACATGATATTAGCCAAAGAAATAGATCTGTGCATTCTAGTGTCTCTAAAAATATCATCATGGGGTTGTAAAGTGCAGGTAAAAAAGAGCCAACAATAATACTTGCTGTATTTTGTCTGGTTGATACGGCATTCTAGCAGTTATATTCTTAGAGGGTATGAAGAGATAAGTCAGGTAAATACAGTACATGAAATTTGTGTGTGGCCAAGGAGAAGGGGTGGTTGTGGTCAGACATGTATGGTAGGAGCTTGTAGGAGAAAGTTAGGGGACTTGTGTAGCAGACAACACAAAGGAATGAATGGTCCTCTGCCCACTTGTTCAAGGAGGTGATTGATAAAGCACAGATCCCTTCTGAGCACAGTTTTCATTAGTTTTTAGAATGGTGCACTGGGGATGTAGCTCAGTGACCCAAGTGCCTGCTTGGCAAGCGCAAGGTCCTGATTCCTGGTACCAACAAGAAAATTTAGGATGGCACAGACAGTAGTAATCTCTCCCATGTTTCCTCTTAAGCTTAAGAGTACAATGATGTATGTTTTCATAAAGTTTACAAATATACTAAGGAAATGGGGTAGGAAACAGCACACTCTGGAAACATCATGCTATCCCTAAAGTGAGAAAATTAATAATTGTCATGCATCAAATTTGTGCCTTGGAGGAGGAGGTCCATGGGCCTCACTGTGTTGGTGACCTTAGTGTCTAGGGTGACATTGTCTCTGGTGTAGCATGCAAACTCATCTTCAGTAGTGACTCTGTTTTAGATGATGTCATCTGACATGTTGGACTTTCCAAGCGCCTCGCCACTCAAGCTAAGGTACGTGTTTTCTTGGCCTTATGAGGTTATAATGGATTTAAGCTGTGTATGTAATTTAGAGATAGTATTGGTCCAGAGCACTTGACTTCTCAATACTTTTCAGTTCAAGACAATTGTGGTTACATAAGTTTTATCCTCCACTTACTTCTCTACACTCAAGTTCATTTGGTCACTGCTGACCAACACAAAAGGGGCCATTTATTTTGGTATAAAGGAAAAAGGATTTATTTGCAGTTAGCCCCAAGGAGCTAGACATGGTAGAGCATGCCTATAATCCCAGAACACAGGAAGCTGAGGCAGGAGGAATACTGTGAGTTTGAGGCCAGCCTGGGCTACATAGTGAGTTCAAGAACAGCCTGAACTGTATAGGAAGTCCATATCTCAACAAGCAAGCTAGCTCCAAGGAGATAGAGGGTCCTCATTACTCAGGTCACCATCTCACCTTGTATGAATGTCTTAAGGTCTTTCATAGCAAGGAACAGTGTGGGGAGGTAATAGTACAACAAAACAATAGATATGTTGGTATTTATTTAAGCCTTGCTGGACTCAGACCTCAAACAATTAAACATTAACTGTTCCTTTCAATAAGCCAATAGAAATTAGTAGTACAATTATGTTAGCTATTGTGTATGTGCGTGCATGCGTGTGTGTGTGTGTGTGTGTGTGTGTATAATTTTTCCCTTCCTTCTTTTCCCTCATCCCAGTTATTCCTTTCTTTTGAGCAGTTGGTTCTGAGGCACAGGGGCACGTGGCAGAGGGCAACAGTTCATGGCGGCAGTACACAGCAAAGCAACAAGCACGAGAAGGGAGGAATGGCAGCCAGCAGCCTCTTTCTCTACCTTACATATACAAACTATCCACCCTAGGGCAGGTATAGCTCTCACATCTGTAATCCCAGCACTGGATCATGGATCAGTCATAAACTCGAAAAGCCACCCCATAATGGCATGAGGATGTGGGGGGACATGCAGACACAAACCATAACATCCACCCAGGTGTCTGGTGCGCATCTGGATGGAAAGACAGGGTGGTACCAGTCACAGTATAACCTCAGACTTCCAGTGCAGGGAGAAAGGCAACTGGGAAAGGAAGGATGAAAAGATCCTGCAACCCGGGCAGGGCAGTTCCCCAACCCTTGCTCCTGGGCTTCTTAGGAGAGCTCAGGCCAGTGTTTCACAGTGTTATAGGCAGGTGAATTAGATAGAAATATTATAGGCAGTCAGACAGGGCCAGGCCCTCCAAGGAGCCAACATAAAAGATAGGTGTGGGCCACACCTTAAAACAAAAGGGGCTAAACAAATGCACCCACTTACCTCCCTAGGTGTAAATGTCAGGGATTGATATTCTAAATAAGTAACGACCACGTTCTAAAAAGCCAGGAAGAGTCACTAGCCCGACCCCCACAGGAAAAGCCCCTGATCTGTATTCATGCCAGCTTGCTATGTGACTCGCTTCCCCGTTTAACCCCAGTTTACTCATTCTTACCTGGACAATTATAGCTGTAATCTTATTGGCTGACCATAGTTTTGTCCATTTCCCCTACCTTGGACCCGCCTCACCTCATGGTTTTTCTCTATAAAAGTCCCTAGAAAAGACCGTGGGGGGGGTTACCCACTGGGGCCCCCTTCTGTCCCTCTCTTGGACAGAAGCTTTCTTTCTCTCAATAAATATATTCTGCTCTTAATCTCCGTTGTTCCTAAAAT
>PVLD010034561.1:0-12551 GCA_004027595.1 Dinomys branickii | reverse complement strand
GTCACCACTCCTATTCAACATAGTTCTGGAAGCACTAGCCAGAGCAATCAGACAAGAGAGAGAAATAAAAGGAATAAGGATAGGAAAGGAAGAAGTCAAACTATCACTATTTGCAGATGACGTGATACTATACATGGAGGACCCCAAAAACTCCACAAGAAAACTCCTGGAATTAATTGACAAATTCAGCAGCGTAGCCAGATACAAAGTCAACACCCAAAAATCAATAGCATTCCTACACACGAACAACAAACAGACTGAGAGAGAAATTGAGGAAACCATACCCTTTACAATAGCAACCAAGAAATTGAAATACTTAGGAATGAATCTAACAAAGAATGTGAAAGATTTATTCAGTGAAAACTACAGTACTCTGAAAAAAGAGACTGAAGAAGATTTCAATAAATGGAAAAACATACCCTGCTCATGGTTAAGAAGAACTAACATTGTAAAAATGGCCATACTACCAAAACTGTTGTACAGATTCAATGCAATTCCCATTGAGCTACCATTAGCATACCTCACAGATCTAGAGAAAATATGTGTCAAATCCATCTGGAACCAGAAGAGACCCAGAATATCAAAAACAATCCTGGGCAATAAGGACAAGTCAGGTGGAATCACAATCCCTGACCTGAAATTATACTACAAAGCTACTGTAATAAAATCAACCTGGTGTTGGCTAAAAAACAGACCTGAGGATCAATGGAACAGACTGGAAGATGCAACCATAACCAAAAACTCACTCAGCTACCTAATATTTGACAAAGGGGTCAACCAAACCCACTGGAAAAAAGAAGGCCTGTTTAATAAATGGTGCTGGAAAAACTGGCTTGCCTGTTGCCGAAAACTGAAAATAGACCCCAGGCTATCGCCACACACCAAACTCAGGTCAAAATGGATCACAGACCTCAACATTAAAACAGAAACTCTAAACCTATTGGAAGAGAAAGTAGGTAAAAATCTTGAAGACATAGGAGTAGGCAGAGAGTTCATGAACAAAAATGAAACCGCAAGGGAAACACTTCAAAGAATCAATAATTGGGACCTCATCCTACTGAAAAGTTTCTGTACATCTAAAGAAATCACCAGCAAAGTGAAAAGAAAACCCACAAATTGGGAAAAAATCCTAGCTGGCTGTCCCTCAGACAAAGGACTGCTATCTAGAACATACAAAGAATTAAAAAAACATGTACCTGTCCAAATTCAAAGACCCAATCCAGAAATGGGCATCTGAGATGAATACACACTTCTCAGATAAAGAAATACAAATGGCAAATAAATACATGAGAAAAAGTTCCACATCCTTAGTCATTGGAGAAATGCAAATAAAAAGAACATCGAGATTTCATCTCACCCCAGTAAGACCGGCCAGTATGAAAAAGTCATCCAATAACAGATGCTGGCGAGGCTGTGGAGAAGTAGGGACTCTATTACACTGCTGGTGGGAATGCAGACTGGTGCAACCACTGTGGAGAGCCGTTTGGAGATTTCTCAGCAAACTAGGTCTAGAGGTTCCATTCAAACCAGCTATTCCCCTTCTGGGTATTTTCCCATAAGATCTGAAAACATCATATCACTCGGATATATGTGCACCCATGTTCATAGCAGCACAATTTGTAATAACTAAATTGTGGAAGCAACCCAAGTGTCCATCCACAGAATACTGGATTAAAAAATTGTGGCATTTTTTTATAAAGGAATATTATTCAGCTATAAAGAAAGACAGTTTTGGGGACTTTGTAGGCAAATGGTCAAAACTGGAGTCCATACTCATAAGTGAAATAAATAAGCGGTACATGTGCAGGCAACGTATTGTATCACTGGTGTAAGAACCTGAGGGTGGGAATATAAACTAAGAGATATGAAGGAAATCTGTTCAAAAACAAAGAACAGATGGGACGAGGGAAAGGAGAAAAGAAAGAGGCAAAAATGTATGTATGTATATATGTATATACATATGTGCAGGAGGGCTAACATTGTTCTACTATTGTATTATATCACTTAACGCTAAGGAATAATTGATGATGGGTTATTCGATCAATCTTTTATGTCTGTATGTGTTATCCTGGACACACACTTCGAAGATATCAATATGCAAAGCAGCAACTATTGTGGGTTTTTATTTTTATTTTATTTTATTTTTATTTTATGTTATTTTTTGTCTTTTGTTTTTTGTGTTTTTCTGTTATTGAGATGATTAATTGTTTGACCAATTTCTCATGTCTGTATCTGTGTTCATGTATATACACTTTGACGATATCAGTAGGTAAAGCAACAACCATTGCTGAGTTCATGTCACCTTGTCTGTAAGTCAGTTTTCATTGTACTATTTCTCATGCTAATTTGTGTCTTTTTGTTAATATATTTTTGTGCTTTTATTTTTTAAAATAAAAAAAAAGATGAATAAGGAATTTGAAATTGGCCAGTTCCGTCACGGACAGATACTAATGATGAAAATAGACATAAGACAAAGTGAGGTTAGTTTGCCTCCATAGAAGTTGCCACGTCTTATTCTAAGGATGCTTTTAAAGCCTTGACGAGCCAGGTGGACATACTCAGAAAAAGGAACATGGCTAAGCAGCACTGTATCTAAATGCTGAATGAGTGAACTGGGCAATGTCCAAAGAAGGACTTTTCACTTGGAAGAGGGGCAGTGAGGGATGTCTCAGTAGAAGTTGTGGGAATGGAAGCAGGACTCACAGTTCCTCTTATGGGTGAGCAGAAAATTTAACATTTTTACAGTAGGAAAGGAGACAGAGATCAGTGCTGATGAAAATGATCATACTGCTTTTATCCATTCCTCCAAGTGATAGGAGATGAAGGCCTTCTCTGCTACACCTGCTCTTTCAACAAACAAAAGGAAACATCAATCTCTTGCATAAAGTGTTCATTTTGTAGCCCTGTCTACATTCTCTTACCTTCAGGTAACAGGTAAAGTGACCAGAGAGTGAAACTTAACAAGTTGGTGTTGTTATAGCTCCTCTTCCATTGGAAGCAGGAAGGCCATGGAAGAGGAAAGCTAGGGTAAGAAAACTACAAAATGGAAACCCAAAGGCTCTGTGCAGTGTTATAATAGGCTATGGGCAAGTCTGAGTTCCCTGAAGAAGCTGCAGGTGACGAAACTTAAAAGAAATATAGAAGATTTGGGGCCAAGTGGGGACAAGGTAGGATCTTCAAGCAGGGGACAGATGACCAGTGGGAATTGTGCAGTTTAGGCCCACAATGAGATTCTGGATTTAAGACTCCAGAAGTTCATTGCAGATGCAGCAAGTGACTCTAAACAGTCTCATTTCAGGAACTTTATACCAGAAAACTAGATTGGAAATATTATAAAAGAAAATCTTCAATTTAAAAGATAGCAACACCTACTATAGTTTGGGCATTCCTCATCCAAAACTCAAAATACTCCAATATCTGAAACGTTTTGAGTATTAACATGATTCTACAAGTAGAGAGTCCCATATCGTGGAACTTCATTTCATCCAGGAAGTAAGTCAAAATATTACATGAAATATGATCCTCTACATAGACTATTCAAAAAATTCCATCAAAGATTCCTAGAGTTAATAAATTCAGTAAAGTGGCAGGATACAAAATCAACATACAAAAATCAGTATCATTTTTGTACACCCATAATAAACTCACTGAGGGAGACATTAGTGAAACAATACATTTCATAATAACGTCAAGAAAAATTAAACACTTGGGAATTAACCAAGCCAAGGAAGTGAAAGTCTTTTACAATAAAAGCTATAATACTCGGAAAAAAGGAGCTCAGAGAGGACATCAGAAAATGGAAATACATACCTTGTTCGACAATACTGAGGCCAATATTGAAAAGCAGCCATGCCTTCAAAGACTGCGTACAGATTTAATACAACCTCAGTCAAAATATCAACAATATTCCTCACAGAACTAGTGAAAACAATTCTAAAATTCAGATGGAACATGAAATGATCTAGAAGGGCAAAAGTGAGCTTGAGCAACAAGAGCAATGCAGAAGATATCACAACCCCAGACTTCAAGTTATTTTACAAGATGACCTTAATGAAATCAGCATGGTACAGGCCAAAAAACGAAACAAAACAAAACAAAACAATACTGTGCACACTCAGTTACCTGACCTTTAACAAAGTGGCCAAAAACTTTCATTGCAGTAAGGATAGCTTCTTTATAACCAATACTGGGAAAACTGGTAACCCACATGCAAAAGGTTGAATCTTTACACATTTCTATCACCAATCTACTAAACTAAAATGAAAATGGATTGAAAATTCAAATATTAAACAGAAAACTTTAATCTTCTTAAAGATAAAATAGGTCAAATTATTGAGACATAGGAGTAGCTAAGGACCTACTGACAAGAACACCCACTACACACAAAAATTTAGTATCTACAAGTGGGATCATATCAAATTAAAAATTTACAGCAAAGGAAACAATACCAGAGTGAAAAGGTAATCCACAAAATGGGAAGGTAATTTTACCAGCTATTCCTGAGATAAAAACTAATATCTAGAATATATAACAAAGTCTAAAAATCAGAACATTCCCCAAATAAAAGATCTAACCAAAAAATAGACAATTAAAGTGAATATATATTTCTCTAAAGAAGTATAAATGGCCAATATGTACTTTAAAAGTACACAGTGTTGCTGACTATTTGAGAAATGAAAAGTAAAACCCTGAGATTTTATCTCACTGTAGAAAGAATGGCTATCATCAAGAAATCAAACAAAAACTTGCAAGGCTGCAGGGGGATAAAAGGAACTCATATACTGTGGGTGGGAATGTAAGCTAATAAAACCATTATAGAAATCAGTATGGAGATTTATCAAAAACTACAACTAGAATTTCCACTCCCCAACTTCCCCCAGCTATTCTCCTACTAGGTGTCTTTTTGGAAGTGTTAAAGCCATCATGTTGCAGTGGTGCAGGCATGCCCGTATTTATAGTGGCACAATTCAAAATAGCTAAACCTTTTAACCAGCTTACTCACTTATCAGCAGGGAATGAATACAGAAAATATGGGTATTGATATAGAATGGAGTACTACTTTGCCATAAACAAATACAAACTTGAGTCATTTGTAGGAAAAAAGATACACCTTGGAAACACAATGTTAAGTGAAATAAATCCAATGTACAAACTTAAATAGCACAGGGTTTCTTTTATATGAGAATAAAGACTAAAAAACGTAGACAATTGGAAATGGCATCTTACTACTTCAGTTCTTCAGCATATAGGAAGGGAATCAAGAAGTGGAGGAAGGGGAAAGAAAATTAGAGACAGGAGAAATGAAAGGAAATTGTGATGTGCTGTGTACATAAGCCAAGTCCCTGTGAGCGACATGATCATTATGTACTACAAACATTTATAAAACACCCAGGACAAGGCATCCAAGTGGGGGAGAAGGGGGGAGGGGGGTAGGGAAAGGAAATAACATGGTTAAGATATGTCATGTCGTATCAACTCTCTATGATGCCTGTGACTCTTACATACTAAACACATGTACTAATAAAAATTAGTGTATGTTAAATATTCTAATCAGCTCATTAATTGATACAGAAACTAGTAAGGAGACAAAACTGAGGATTTGTGTATTTACATGTCCAGTTTATTGGTACAGGACATGCCTAGAGTGCACGAGGCTCTGATTTCACTCATTAGCACAGGAAAAAGGGAGAGAAAAGAAAATGGAGGGGTTTTAGGTTAAGATTAGAAATGAAACCATGCAGTGCCCTATGAGATGATAAAACCATAACTGTTGAGATCATCTTTTGTATCTCCACAAGACACAAATCTTCACCCTTTACCTTGCTGAACCTGATAACCTTATTAATAGGAATAGTAAAGTCATATAACGCTATAATCATTCTCCTAGTAGATTCTTTTAAACAGGATTCCAGGATGACAGTGAAAGAGCAGACTGTCGCGCTTGTGGTGTTCTCTGTACATCTTGTGAGTTCTTCCGTAACACTCCATATCTAGAATTCAGATCCACATTCTTTCTGGTCTGCTGGCTCATTATTGAACTGTGAAACTGCACATAGGTTTGGCTGATGACCATTCACGTCAGTTTGTTTTTCTCTGCAGTTCCATTCAGCGCAGAGCATGTGAGGCAGCAGCTGGTCCCCATGTCTTCATGTCCAGGGTCCGGTACCGTTTCCCTGCATTGTCTGCAACCCTCCTCCGCCCCTTGAGTGCATGGCGTGTCCCCCCAGAGGCCATCTGTAGAGATGATCGCCAAGTGCTCATGTTGAGTCAGAGAGGAGCAGCTCAAGGATATTTCCTGCATTTCTAAAAGCCCCTAAATAGGAACTTGAGCGTAGCTGGGGGTTTATTTCAAGATGCTGATCATGTCAGAGAGAGAGAAAGAGAGAGGTTTTAAAACATGGGGACAAAGGAGACATCGAGAATGATAATGTGGCTAGGATCCTGGTGGGGAAGCAGGTGGGAAGCAGCAGACAAAGAAAAGCAGTACCTAAAAGCGAGAAGTAGGACACCCGCTGAGCACATAACTGCATTTAATTCCTCCTCAGAAAGGCTGAGAAATACTTAGACTTGGCTGTCGTCTTCAGTCTATAGTCTGCCCATTGTCACTCTATTGCAGGGGTCTACACTGAGGATCCATGAACTCCCTAACAGGTCTAAAGATACCACCCAGGGAATTCACAAATTTGGGTAGAGAAAGTGTAGTATCTATCGACCCTAAGTTCTAGATGAAATTTAATACTTCTCTCTATTATGATTGAAGGCAACCAGGATTTTGCCAGGATACTGTCACACTTCTACTTTATCATTCTCTGACTTTGTTACTGAACCTATTAATAAAGAAATGCAGGCAAACTGTATGACTTAGTTAAACTTGGTAACTGTGCTTTACTCTAGTTTCCTTTCCATTCCTGTGTATGTTTCTGTACTCTTTTAAGTAACATTATTCTGAAAGCAGATTCTTACACTGCATCAGGTTTCTAAAGTGGTTTTTGGCACAGAGACTTAATAACCCTTTCATGGTGTAACTTTAAAGGAAAGAAAACAAAGGTAGGTTGGCCTGCCAACTTGTACTTTGTAGTTTTGGTGGTGGTATTGCTTTTGCTTCAGCTAAACTAAGGCAAAAACCTGTCCTTGGTTATTATGTACTATATGTACTTTTGCCCTCTTGACCTGATGTGTGTGTGTGTGTGCGCGAGCGTGCGTGTGCTCATATGAGCGTGTGAGTGTATAGGTGCAACCACACAAACACAGCTTTCTTTATTTTGAAGAGAATGTTTGGTGTTTGAAGATGTAAGGCAGTATTTACAGTTACAACACAAGGGAAGAATGGCTTTTAATATTTCAGTACTTCAGGATATCCTAACAAGAACTCAAGCAACTAATACCCATTATTGCAAAATCCTGGCAACTAATCTTTCTGAACTCACGTAAATCCTTCCCAGTGCTAACAGCTTTTATTCTACTTCAAGCCTCAGATGGCAGATCAGGGGCAAAATATTCCTTCTCAATTATGTGCTTCTACAATCATAGTCTATAAGGGAAAAAAGGACTAATACAAGGGATGTGACTTTAGCTCATGACCAAGCGGGATTTACTTCCTCTATGCTTCTGAATTATACTCAGCATTAGGAAGCCTGTAGAAACTCCTTACTGAAGGTGGAGGGGGAAGTGAAGAGTATTCATTTTCCTCTTTTTAAAAAATATGCTAAGGCTCGGTGTGGTGGTGCACGCATGTAATCTCAGCACTTGGGGGCTGAGGCAAGAGAATCATTGCAAGTTCAAGACCAGCCTGGTCTGCAAAGTGAGCACAAGGCCAGGCTGAACTGCACAGTGAGACCCTGTCTCAAAAAGACAAAAAGCCAGGCAATGAAGTCTTTTTTTCTTTCAAGCAAACACTTGAGTTATTGGGGTGAAAATCTATCTCCATGTCCCTTATTATCTATCTTTTATTTTTCTTTATATTTTGTTTGTGCATTTGGTGTCTCACATAAGAGAAATCATGTGATATATAGGCTTTATGGCTGATTTATTTCACTTAAGGGGAAGAGGGCCAAGAGATGGAGGGTAGAGAAGCAAACACAAAACGAATGAAGAAATACTATGTGCATGTACCAATTCCTCATGGTGAATATAATCACTGTGATTTATAAACATGTACTAAGAAAACTAAAAATCAAGAATGTAAAGAATTAGGGTCAGAAGACCAGAAAAAACTCACTCAATAGTAATAGTGATTCAAATGCCTGCACTGGTACTTGATAACTGGGTGACCAAGGATGTGTTATTTCATCATGCTGGCTCTGATCCAGTGAAAATGTGCTCATAAAGTTTACCTTTAAGTTTAACCTAAAGTAAGTATATATCCCAGTTCTGCTTGTGCACCTTACTTTGCAAGATGGAAAAGAGTCAGCTAGAAATTCATAGCTGGTTCCACTCAAGGAAGACATGACTCGAAGATGTAGGGGGTGGAGAAGATAGATTACACGATAATATGCTCATTCTTTTCCCCAGTATGAAAATGAATGTCTCAGGGGTCATGGAGAAAGGTACTGCAAATTTTGCTCATAGGGTTACTTTCTTAGGAAGCTATTGAGATGCAGGGTGCAGACATCAAAGTGTCCTTAGATAAAGTATGACAGAGTGACAGAGTGAGATGGACAACCTATTGTCCTTGTTTATAAGGGCAGTGAACGTGGCTCAAGTTCATTGGAAGGATGGAAGGACTGAAAGGGATTCAGAAGCACTTAGATTCGTGTGAGAGGGGCCATTAGGACATGACATCTGGAAAACTCAAAACTGAGATTGCTAGGAACAGTGAAAGAAGGATTTGCCACTTTTTAGTGATTTCATGGATACTGGATGCAGGTGAAAATGATGAAATTAAATAAACGTTGGTTTTATTAAGCACTACATATCACACACTTCTGGGTATTTCCAGAAATGATTATTCTATAGAAAGAATGAAAAACTTAAGTTTGACTATATAGATGGGAGCAATGAGCCAGTAGAGTTTGAATTATTTCTGTTAATGTTCCCTTTCACAGGCTGGTGGGGGCTTGGAGAAGTCTGGGTTATATAAAGATAAATTAGAGGTAGTGGACTGTGAGACATCTTTTTAAGGAATATAGCCTTATAAAAATGTAGAGTTTGGGGATATTATTTTTTTTTCCAGCAAATTCCCCAGCCTTACATGGACAATAAACAAATGTCTATTGGTTAAGTGAACGAATAAACACAAAAGGGCTAATTTTAGGGTTGATCAAACTAATTTCCACATGATATCCACTTTAGCTAACCAAGAGAATTTCTTCCACATTTGGAGAGCAACAAAACAATTATTCATGCATAAACCCGGGAGGAGGAAATAGGAAAGGACAGTAAGACAACTGGGAGACTGGTCCCACAAGCCAGCTGATTTTCTCCTTGCACATGAAAATGACGCCCACAGGTCTTGTCTCTCACTGTTTTCAATCATTTAGGATTCTTCCCATCAAAGGCCTTTCCCTGGATTCCTACCCACATATTTTCTAGTGCTCTGCTAGACAAAAAAAAAAAAAAAATACATAAAGAAATAAAATAAACAAATGTAGTTTAATGGCACTTTATGTTTTTCTCTTTTTTTTAAAAAAAGAAAGCACTATTAAGAATTCTTCTTAAAATGATTTGCAAATATTTAATAATCATTTATGGTTAACTAGCTATGTGCGAAACACATGAGATTCAGGTGGATTTTATGAAC
Organism: Dinomys branickii; assembly: GCA_004027595.1. Taxonomy (NCBI): domain Eukaryota; kingdom Metazoa; phylum Chordata; class Mammalia; order Rodentia; family Dinomyidae; genus Dinomys; species Dinomys branickii. The sequence goes on along the minus strand of PVLD010034561.1, from coordinate 2,812 downwards.
TCTGTTAGTCTGGTTATATACAGCTCTGCTTCTCTGAGGTAGTACTAGTAGTCTGAGTTAAGGGGGAACCTACAATCTTTACCAATTTGTAATGAAGTTCAATTTCTACTAGTTACACATACACTTGATAAGGAAGCAGACATCTACTAGTCAGGACATGAGTTCTTTCAACCAACTCCAGAAGCTGAATGAGTTTTTGACTCCCTGATATTTTAAATGATCCAATAATACCAGTATAAAAGATTTATACAAGCCAGCAAGATTCTGCTATCCGTATAATCATGATCAGCCAAACAGAAATCTCCTAACTCTATAGCTGTATCTGAGAGAATTTAAGGAAGCAGCTTTAGGAGTCCATCAGTGGTTCTAGAATATACCTCAGCAATCCATTTATTCAAAGATGGGACATGTCCATAAAATATTTTAGCCAGTTTACATATCTTATATTAGCATTAAATATGGAAATGCATACATCTATACATCAGTGTGTGTACATTATCTGGCTTGGGGGTCAATATCATTTTTTTGGTAAATGCTCAGGCAGTAAAAATTTTAGAGTTTTCAGGATGTGCAGTCTGCTGCAGTGTCCGTATGGCAAAATCTGTATTGCTATAGTCTCATCATGTTGCTAGAGTACAAAGCCTGCTGTAGATGATGTGTAAGAAAATGTAAGGATTATTTGGGTACTTTGCTTATGGATGGTGAAATTTGAATTTCCTATACTCTTCTTATGTCATGAAATATTAAGTTTCTTTTGACTTTTTCAAACATACAAAAATGTATGATGTTAGACATGTTAAATAACTATATAGAAGACTATTGGTATTATTCATAACAACTATGTTACATTTTAATTACATGCTGTTTGCATTCAGGTATATCCAGTTAATGATGTTTTTCTATGGAGAGAAATCATTCATGAGAATGTCTCATTCCCCAATGAGTAGCCATATATCCTTTGCAATTCCTCATTCAGTATTAATTCATAGACTCTGACAATGTGGTCTCAGGCAGGCACTTTCACATAGTTCCTCTTGGATTTAATTTGATAGTTGCTTCTCTAATGAGAACTAGAAGGCCCTGATTGAACAATTTAATGAGGCCTTTTTCTTCTCTGAGTGAAATTGGTAGCCATAGTGGCACTTCTGCCCATGTGAAACCCCCTCGTCATGCTACACGTGTGTCTTTTGAATGAGAAAAAAATTAAAGAATTATATTCACTTGGGAATTTAAGTCACATCATGAAAATGATATCAGAGATTTAAATTTGCAATCTCACCTATTCAAACTTCAAATTCCACTGAAATTTTCACTCTGCTTCCCAGAGGGTGATTTCCTATAGCTACTATATATTCATAAAATTTAAAATCATATATATGTATATAAAATGCTTTAACTTTTTTTGGTTACAGGAATCAAACTCAGGACCTTGTGCTTTCCACGCGGGCACTGTGCCTCTGTGCTATGCTCCCAGCCTATATGTATGTAAAATGAACTAATATTTAATAAATAAAACCGACAAAGCAGTTCTTGGCTTGCAATTATGGGTCACTGTACAGCAGGCAGACGGTGGCATTTGGTACCCAGAGTGCAGTGTGGGAAACCCTCACCTGGGCTTTGCTATGTTAAAGACAGTGTCTGAGATTTACAGCATCTGTCTTGTGTTCAGAAGAGAAGAAAAGAAAAAAGGCAATTATAGGAGAACACATGTTTGCAATAGTTAACTCTACTTACAAATGAGTTATATACTATATTATTTTCATCATTTTACAGAAGTACAAGGAAAGTTCAATGATGTTATAAATATGAAGGAGAGTCAAGTTTAATCAGGAATGCTTTCAAAGTTCCCATGCTTTGCTCTTCCAAGTCATGCTTGTGGATTTTCTCCTAGGAATGAACAGCGATCCTTTCAAAGTGCAAAGGGTCTGAGCTGCCCAGGGCCAATGGCACCATCCCCTTTGCCTTAATCTGAGGACTTTCCTTGAGTCCATAGAGCACATGTACATGGAGCTCTGAGACACTGTACAAAGAGCCTGACCTGTGTTGTTGTTGTTATTATTTTTTTTCCTAGTAAGTTTTAGGATGCTCTGAGAACCATTAAAAGGCAGGAAGCACTGGATCAGCATGATCAAGTTTTAAAAGTTGTGTTTAGAGCTGTTGCTGAATTTCATGGAGAAGAACTCAGCACCAAAGGAATCACTGATAGAAAAACTAATCTAATAAAAGCAAAAATAGAAATATGAGATCTCTACTTATTTGAAATAATAAAAGTGAATTCTAAGTTTTATAAATTGCCATTTGTATTTTATACACAAGAGGATCAAAAATATATAAAATATATACAGAATAAAACTGAGCTATTCCTTACATTTAGTCTGGATGTTACACTAAATAAATGTTAATTCCATAATTGACATTCATTTTGTTTTATTTCTTGGAATTTTTGAAACAGAGTAGTTTCAAATGTTGATTAGAAGGACAATATTACAATTTTATAATCTCATAAAAGTTTACCTAACGCTGACTAAAACACCAGCTATAAGTATTACATCTCTTACATGAAATAATGTATATACTAAAATATAAATCATAGTATTTATGTAAAAATAAATTATTAGAGACTTCCGGGAAGATGGCGACCGGGTAGGCAGCAGAGAGAGAACCTCCCAGAGGATTACCACCCAAACAATGAAATATAACAATATGAAGACAGAAATAAGGACTTCCGGGAAGAAGACGACCAGCCGAGAGAGCGAGTGTGGAGGGAAGAACGGCTTCAGCTCCTGAACCCGACAGAGAACGCGCTACTGGG
>PVLD010034560.1:0-12548 GCA_004027595.1 Dinomys branickii | reverse complement strand
AACAGATTTCCTTCATGACTTTTAGTTTATATTCCCACCCTCGGGTTCTTACACCAGTGATATAATACGTTGCCTGCACATGTATCGCTGATTTATTTCACTTATGAGTATGGACTCCAGTTTTGTCCACTTGCCTACAAAGTTCCCAAAATTGTCTTTCTTTATAGCTGAATAATATTCCATTGTATAAAAATGCCGCTTCTCACTCTGAGTAGGCCTCTGAGGGCAGCTCTGGTGACAGTGTTTGGGGAGAGGGGCTGTGTGGCCATCACAAATTGCCATAGACTTAAATGTACTGCTGCGTGCACATGGACCCCGCCCGGCACACGCTCCAGGCCCGTTGCTAGTCTCCAGGCTCAGAGCGCTCCTGCTCTTCGGTCTTATTTTCTGTTAGCCCAGAGAGATTTGTGTTGGTCTTGCGGAGCCCTTTCTCCATCCGAGGCAGACTTTAGGCTTCCAAGGTGAGGCTGATCCATGGCAGGTGGCCGAATGAGGGTCCAGGCCACCTTCCCAGCTGCCCAGGTCACCTCGGACCACTCTTTCCTTTCCTTGCCTCAGTTTCCCCCTTAGAACTGAGAGCAGCAGCATGGCTTTCCTCTTTCCTGCTGGTTCCCAGGCTGGGCTGTGGGCTCTTGAGGTGTCTGGAGGCCTGGGTGGCACCGGGGAACAATCTAGATTCTTTCTCGTCCCTCTGAGGTCCACCCTGCCTGACTAGCTCTCCGCATATCACTCTCCTAGTGTCTGTGGGGACCGGAAGTGGAACTGCACGGACCACGTATGTGACGCCACTTGCTCTGCTCTCGGCATGGGCCACTATCTCACCTTTGATGGACTCAAGTACATGTTTCCCGGGGAGTGCCAGTACGTCCTGGCGCAGGTGAGGGGCACAGGGAGCCTTAGTCTGTCCCTAGCAGGGACAGAGCTGCTGACTGCACTTGAGGTTTCCAGGTCGGATGCTGTCTGTAGAAAGAAATCTGAGGTCTGGTTTTACTGGAGTAATTCTCTAGTCCCTGAAAGAGGTGTGTGGAGAGGTAGGAAGTTGGAAACTCAGCACAGCTATTTCCCGCTGCCCACCAGGGGACTTCTGAGAACAGGACAGAAACACTTTATGACTGGGATGGGTGTGTGTGTAAGGCCACCCTCAGCCCATGAGAGCATCAAAGTGGGGTAGAAAAAGACCCCCTGTGCCCTTTGGTAGACCTGACCTTGACCAGAGGGCAGAGTTTGGGTGTGCAGCTGGCCGGATTGTGGCCCCCACGTCCTCCCTTTTGGCACCTCCTGTGGGGAGCAGCCGTGTGCTTCCCCACAGGGAGACTGAGGAGGTGACCCCTGGGTTTGGGCCCGGCCCTGGGGTCCCATCCCGTTCTCCACCATTCTCATTTCTAGCCGGGTTGGACTCTGAGTGGGGAGGGGGAGAGGATGGGGTCGCGGAAGAGTCGTTGTGCTCAGCAGCGGATGAGAAATCGCTAAGGAAGCCCTAGCAGTGAGTGAGGGGCGGCACTAGCCCTCCTGCCTGCCCCTGCCCCTCCCCACTTCTGGGTTCCTGTAGATTTTTCTTGCTGATTGCAGCAAGTGGGTCAGTAGGAGAGATGAGAACTAAACAAATGTGGTCTCCCTGTCTGCAGCCCCCACGGGTAGGATGGCTGGGAGCTGGTGGTGTAGGGGAGGACTACAAACCCAGAGGAGCCTCAGCCCCAGAGGAGGAACTGTGGGACCTGTGGGGACTGCAGACCTCCGCGTGCAGAGCTCACACCACACTCACATCCCACCAGCCCTGGGGGGCAGGAGCTTGAGGGAGACAGGAAAACCTTGAAACAGCCTCATGGGCACTGGTGAGCCGACAGGGTGTGCCTTAGAAATCCCAGGTTGTACGTGGAAGCAGCTTTCTGTCACCAGCTGCCTCCCAGCCTTAGCAGCAAAAAAACCCAGCCAGCAAACCCACTTCAAATCTGGAAACAGCGTCTCAGGCAGCAAGAAGCATTTGCTCAGCCGCTCCCTGTTTCTCCCCCAGGGCTGTTTCCATGCGTCCCTGTCCAGCTGTGCCCTCCGTGGGTTGCTTGTTGTCCTTAGCTACAGCGGTCCTATTGTCCTTTCCTGGAGCTCTGTCCTGGGCCCCTTCCCCGCGTGCCCTTCCTTTGTGGGATATCGTCTGGCTTAGCTTTTTCCGCTTCTGCTGGGGACCGGAACAAGGGAGGCACGTGCACCCTGTTCCTGTTGACCTCCACAGCCCCCAACTCCACCCCGACCCATTTAACCAAAGGAGCCAGTGAGGGTGACAGTCTTCATTTCACAGAAGGGCAGATTGAACTTCCGGTAAGATGGCGACCAGGTAGGCAGCAGAGAGAGAACCTCCCAGAGGATTACCACCCAGACAATGGAATATAGCAATATGAAGACAGAAAGGAGAGAGGTGTGTACCCTGAACCCAAGAGGGATCTGGGGTGGGAACTGAAGCCCTGGGAAAGACCAAGCGGGACCTCTCCTGGAGGAAAGGATCGGAGGGCTGCCGCGGCACAGTTGGAGGGAGAGGGGACGGAGAAAGAGGAAGCCACTGCTTCAAACACACTCTTGGCCCAAGCCCTCGTTCCAGCAATCATAGCTTCAGCTTCGGGGACCCACGCTCATGGCAGCCTCCCGACTCGGCCAGGGGAGAGTGGAGTTCCAAGAGCTGGTCAAGGTCTGGAGAGGAGAGGGCGCAGCCAGGAAAAGAGGCAATGGCGGTTGGGAATTGTTGTCAAATCCAGTGTGAGGATGAGAGGTTGCAACAGCCACTGAAGCGGAGTCCCCACCCTGCAGCAACCTTCCTAATCAGCACCTGGAGGCAATGTGGAGCCAGAGCAGCCAGTACACATCCCACCACACCCAGCTCTATGCCTGCCTCGAGGCTGTGGCCTCCTGCCTCTCCACTGTGTGGACGGCTACCAGTGGGGAGCGGTGGGGTGCATCGGCAGCGACATCAGAGCCACAGCAACTCCCAGGGATCCAGCCAAGGAACAAATGGGAACTGGAACACAACAGCAAGAGAGAGCTGCAGATGGAGGTGGCTCACACGGCCCCATGCCCTTCTCACTCCAACATCAAGCAGGAAGCATGAACTGAGTTACTGGGCTTCAGCTCCCACCCTGAACTCCCTCTGTGAGCACCTTGAGCCTCGGCAGCCTGCGCAATCACCGCCTGTTCCTGACAGCAATGGGACGAGTCCACAGGCTTCAGGACTCACCCCAAACTACTAATACGAGCAACAAGAGTGTCTCCATACTGCTTGCATATATGAACCTTGTATGAACCCATGGCAACCGAGTAGGCAGCAGAGAGAGAACCTCCCGGAGGAATGCCACTCAGACATAGGAATATAGCAATATGTGAAGGACAGAAAGGAAAGAGGTGGATATCCTGAACTCGAGAAGGATCTGAAATGGGAACTGAAACCCTCGGAAAGACTAAGCAAAACCTCTTCTGGAGGAGGGGATCGGAGATCTGCCATGGCACAGTCTGAGGGAGACGAGACTGAGAGGGAGGAGGTCACCACTCCAAGCATACCCTTGGCCCACGCCCTTGTTTTGGCATTCACAGCTTCAGCTTCAGAGACCCATTGTCCAGCTGCAAGGGGTGGGGAATGGTAATGCTGGAGATCAGGAGGAGGTGGGAGGAGAAGAAAGGGCCTCTGGCATCAAGGTAATGGGACAGAGCCAAAAGGGTCACAGAGGGCGCCCTGATGGGGGCGCGTGCCCCGCAGCTGCTCCGCTGTGGGCCCCACGGCTGCTCTGCTCCACAGTGGGCCCCGTGGCTGTGGGCCCCGCAGCTGCGCCACTGTGGGCCCCACGGCTGCTATGCAGTGGGCCCCGATGCTGCTCTGCAGTGGGCCCCGCGGCTGCTCCACTGCTGCTCCGCAGTGGGCCTGGTGGCTGCTCCGCTGAGGGCCCTGCTCAGGGCACCTCATGGACTGGACCCACCTCCACCCATAGCACGTCGACAGGGTGGAGCTGGGCGGTCCGCTGTGAACATATGTGCTTTCCCACCTCCAACCATGGCAGTTTGTATACACCCATGTATGTTATAGTATAGTCTGAGGCAGCTTCCTCTCTTCCCAAGGTGAGAGTCCAAGGATATAGATAAATCCAGGAATACAGTTATTATCACAGGGAAGATGACTGATTGAGTGGTAGGGCAACGGAGATGAGGGAGGAGAAAAATTGAATGATCAAATGGGCCATTATCTGTGTAACTCAGTAACAAAGGTGAAGGTAACATTATGTAGGACAGCATCCAGAGCTAATTCCCTTCTTTGTTCTCTATAATTCTGTATTTCCTCAATCGTTTTTGTATTAACAGAAGTCAAGATAACTTTATATTATACAGAATCCAGTGCAAATTCCCTACTATCTTCTCTATAATTGGGTATTTCCTTTAATGTTTTTGTGTTAACTAATGTGAAGACAACTATGTAATACAACATCCAGTGCTAATTCCCTCCTATATTCTGTATAAGTTTGTATTTTCTGTATTGTTTATGGCTTTTCTGGTTCATATGTCTCCACTCTTTTGTCTTTAAAATAAAATTAAAAAAGAAAAAAAAAAGAAAAAAAGAAGGGCAGATTGTGTGTGTGTGCGTGTGTGCGTGTGTGCGTGTGTGTGTGTGTGAGAGAGAGAGAGAGAGAGAGAGAGAGAGAGAGAGACAGAGAGACAGAGAGAGAGAGAGAGGTAAGCGGTTTATTCAGTGTTACCTTACGTGAACACCAGGAGTCCTCTAGTGCTTCAGGTTGAGTGACCACTCTCCTGTCACTCTGCAGCAGTAGCCCCACAGGGGAACTATTTGCCAGCAATGTTCTTTTTGCCTAATTTTTTTAGGCCTTTGAGCACCAAGGGCCAGTGCTGCTTATCCTCTGTACCTAGCGGAGGAGGTGCTCAAGGCCAGGAGCCACGTCAAGGCCTCTCTGGTTACATTCCTGAGCCAGCCACCTGCAAGGTGTCAACCAGATGTCAGAGCCGCCTGATGGGCCCCATAATGGGATCTGGGTGGGGGCTCTTCTGCAAGCAACACCTGCACCTCCCTGCCCCGGCCCTCTCTCACGCCCTCCGCCCCAGGCGCCCAGCTAGTCCATCCCAGCTGAGGTTGGACAGTGTGGGAGTTTAGCCGGCCCCCCCAACTCACACACACAAACACACACACACATGCGCACACACGCTCACACAGTCACATGTGTACCCTGGCAGATGTGGCAGCATTCTGTAGTCTGTGTCCATGGACCTGAGAGGACAAGGTGCACATCTTCCGGTGTGGGAGAGGCAGGTGGGGATAATATTTCTCTCCTGACACCCCTCTCTCCCTAGGATTACTGTGGTGGGAACCCTGGGACCTTCCGGATCCTAATGGGGAATGAGGGGTGCAGCTACCCTTCCACCAACTGCAAGAAACGCGTCACCATCCTGGTGGAAGGAGGGGAGATTGAACTGTTTGATGGGGAGGTAAGCGACAACTTCGTCACCTCCACCCTTGCAACCCTTTGTTCTGTTGTGGGCTTGTTGGGTGCATTTTTAAGCATTCACGGTGCACAGCATGGATGGCATAGTGCAGCCGCTGTGTGGAATGAGGCCGGGCTGACCGTCGGGCCTTGATGATCGTGCTGTGAGCAGAGCAAGCAGCCAGCCAATGTGGGTAACATTTTGGTTAAAGTGTGGGTGTGCGTGTAAGGGTGGGAGGAGCTGGGTGGGCCTGATGGTGTCCCCCTCGTGGGTGTCGTGTGTTCCTGTACATACACACCTATGATAAAGTTTAGCAAGTGGAATATTATTGTGTGGATAATAACAACAATAATGAATAGAACAATTGTGACAATATATTGTAATAAAAGGTATGGGATGCATATAATATAACTTTTATTATATATGTTTTTGGGGATTGAACTCAGGGCCTTTGTACTGAGCTTTATTCTCAGCCCATTTTTATTTTGAGACAGGGTCTTGCTAAGTAGCTCAGTTGCCCAGGCTGGGCTGGAACTTGTGGTCCTCCTGCTTCAGCCTCCTAAGTTGCTTGGGTTATAACGTTTATTGATGGAAAGCTTTATGTAATAAAACTTATGAATCATTTCTTGATGGAAGTTTCCAGTTAACTATGGCCTTAGTTTAGCCGTGGTTAACTGTAGAAAAAAATGGAACCACAGAGAAGTGGGGATGCCTGTATCTTTATACATTTTTAGTTTACTTTATGTTTCTCAGTTTTTCCCAGATGCCTTGTATTCTTGGTGGTACCAGGGGTGAAGACAGAGCTAGGCATGCACTGTGCCATTGAGCTTCATTTCAGCCTTTCAGATAAATAATTTTAAGAGCCCAGAAGTGAAATAAATAAGATTTTGCCCCTGTCTACTGGGTGCTTAAGAAGTGGTTCTCAGTGGGTTACACAGGAGGCGCTGGTCCCAGGGCTCCACCCTGAGATGGAGACTCTGTGGGTCTGGGGGGTGGGTGGCGGGAGTCTGCATTTAGAGTGGCTGCTGCCCCCGGCGCAGTTTTGGTTCAGCTGGTCTGGCCACATGTGGTACTAGGGAGACCCAAAGTTCTGGGCTCCAGTCTATCTCAGAATCATTTTGTTCTGTGGCCTCAGCCTGCACCTGGCTTCTTGTGAACGCCCAGCACTGACAGAGGCGGGTGGGGAAGAGAGCCGGTTAGCAATGGAGAGACTGATTATAGTGGGCACTCTTCAAAGGCTACCTCCATTTAGGGTGGATGACAGTGGTGGCGTGGATAGGCCGTGCGCAGACGTGTGAGGGGGGTCTCTGCACATGTGAGCAGTTGGCACATTGTGTTGCTCAGAGGGGACCTCTGCAACGAGTGGCGACTCTTCCTGCGAGCCTTGTTTGTGCAATCAGAGTGGCGGGCTGGGTCTGGCCCCGGAGGCTCAGCTCCGGGGATGGCTCTGCAGGTCGAGGGCTTGGCTGGAGCCTGACCCTGGAGTGGGCAGTCTCTGCCTCTAGCATTGAGCCCCAGCACCCTCTTCGTTTCAGCCTGACTCCTGATGGCAGCTGCTTTGGAAAGAAGGAGGTGCAGGGATGTAAGAGGCTGAGTGTCTAGTGCTCACTGGGACAGGTTTTTAAATCTCCTAACTTGAGGTTCTTAAAACCATTGCCACTTTAAAAACCTGTCTAGATACCACTGCCGCCAGTGACCAAGGTTCAAAACAGCCCCCAATCCAGCACCAAGGGAAGGTGAGGCAGGAGGATCACAAGTCTGAGTCCCAGTTGGGCAACTTAGGAAGACCCTGTCTCAAAATTAGAAGAAAAATAAAAAGAAATGGGCTGAAGTATAGCTCAGTGATCAGACCCCCCCTGGTTTCCATCCTCTCAGTACTGGGGAAAAAGCCCTTGCTTTCTGTGAAGCGATGGTGACCTGCTGTTGGCTTTGTGTGTTTTTAACCTTGTAATGATGCTTTTGCTATGACCTGTTTTTGCCCCTTAAGCTTTTGGAGAGTGGTAAGTGAAATGGACACAGAAATGTCCAGTGTGGTACTGGCCAGGGGGTCAGCTCTGACTGCACACTGAAGGGGCACACAGATTCTGGGCAGGTGGGTGCAGCGTGCGTGCAGTGGACGTGGGTGGGTGTGGACACAGGGCTGATCTGGACCCTCCCCCGTTTTCCTGCCGGGCCTTCCCTCAGGTGAATGTGAAGAAGCCCATGAAGGACGAGACACACTTTGAGGTGGTGGAGTCGGGCCGGTTCTTCATCCTGCTGCTGGGGAGAGACCTCTCTGTGATCTGGGACGGACGCCTGTTCATCTCCGTGGTGCTGAAGCAGACGTTCCAGGTCTGTGGTCCCCTTGCTTCATCTTGTCTGGACCTTCACTGCTCCTTTGTCCTCCCAGCCACCCCCTCCCCAGCAGTAATGGTCTCCCTAGTACCATTTTATGGCATCCAAGTGTCCAGTGGACCTTGGCTTCCCTCAGGCAGCTGTATGTGGGCAGGGATGAGGGCTGCCCCCTTGGCTGCCCTTGCAGAGCATGAAGTTTATCTGCACAAAGGAAGGAAGCAGAAGATTAGGCAATATTAGCTTTTCTTTGGGCGAACTGATCATACACAACATGATTATAACACTACAAAGTACTCCAGGGTGTTACCTGACCACAAGCCATAGGCCAGCACTTTTTGACAGCCACTTGTAAGCCTGCACGGAAAGGGGGTAGCATTTGTCCAGGATCTGACAGTTCGTTGAGACTTTGTTGGTTTCTCTATGTGGTATGAACATGACAAGTGGCTCTGTTGACTATGGTGGCTGATTAGGCTTGGTGGAATCAATCTTCCCATAGCGTCTTCTCTGATGACACTATGTATTGTTAACTGGTAAGAGTTGGAGAGACTGTATGGTCCTCGCTTCCTGTGGCGGTCCATCTCACTGGCGAGCAGTGGACTCAGTTACTTATAGTAACACCTTACTTGGTTCCTGGCACGTGTCAATCATTCTGTGTGTGTGTGTGTGTGTGTGTGTGTGTGTGTGTGTGTGTGTTGTGTGTGTGTGTGTGTGTTGTGTGTGTGTGTGCTCTCTCAATATGCTGATCCAGGAGCAAGTGTGTGGCCTCTGTGGGAATTTTGATGGCATCCAAAACAATGACCTCACCAGCAGCAACCTCCAAGTGGAGGAGAGCCCTGTGGATTTCGGGAACTCCTGGAAAGTGAGCTTGCAGTGTGCTGACACCAGCAAGGTACCTGTGGGGTCTGTGTGGATGGAGCCCGAGAGGCTGCCTCTCGGGAAGGACTCTGTCCCCTGGAGCTGGAAGGTGGGCAGTGGGTGGCAGGAACTGTAGGTGGTGGCAGCATGGGAACAGGATCTCTGGTATCCTTCTGTGTCTCCCCTTCCCCAGTTTGCCAACCTGATGTGATATGCACCTTTCCTGTCCCCAGGTGGTGCTAGACGTGGCCCCTGCCACCTGCCATAATGACATCATGAAGCAAACCATGGTGGATTCCTCCTGCAGGGTCCTCACCAGTGACATTTTCCAGGACTGCAACAAGCTGGTGAGGGCACTGCAGAGGGAGGGAGGCAGGCAGGGCGGGTTGAAGCGCTGGCCTGGGGTACCCGGAGCGTCGGGTTCTCCTGTGCACACGACTAACTCTGGAGCCCCGAGAGGACCCTCATCCAGATGACACTGTGGTCCTTTCTGTGGCTGGGAAGGAGAGACAGTCAGCTCCTTCTGAGGGAGACTGCGGCCGCGGACTCCTGCACAGGTGGTAGCCTCTGCCCACACTTCTCCTTTGCCCTCAGGCTTACAGTTTGTGAGGTTTTCTTGTCTCCCACACTGGAGAGACAAAGAACCCTTTTTCCTGTTATTGCTCTGGGTCTCCAGCCCTAAGAATCTCCCAGTCATCCCTCATCAGTGACCTAATCAATGAACTAAAACAGCCCCTTTAGCGCCCCCTTCTCTTCTCACAGAAACTCTTTTCTGGCCTTAACTTCAGTGGGTTTTATGATTTCAAAGGATAGTTAGGATTCTCTGGCCTGGTGGCATCTGCATTGAAAGAGGGAAGGCAGGGGTGGAAGCCAGGGAGAGTGGGGCCTCCAGAAGGTATAAAGGGCAGTGATCTGCTTGATGTGAGAATTAATTTCTACCACTGCTGCCCTGAAAGAGCCTGGAGTGTGCAGTGCATACTTTGGGGATAGGAGAGGTGGAAATTGTTAATGTGTTTGAACACGGGTGGCGTGGACCTGGGGTCAAAGGTAGGGAGGCCCACTTGGGTCCTGCCTCCCAGCACGCTTGCCCTGCAGCTCCCGGTGAGGTGACTCAAGTGGGTCCGGATGTGTTTCCCCACTCATTTTGCTACGTTGAGGCAAAGAAAGTGACCAGCTTTTGTGGAAACACTGAACAGCCAGGGCTCACATACAGGTGACTGGTAGGTTGGTGGAAGATGGACATAGGGGGTGTCCTTCTGAAGTTCTCAGGCATGTCACGTGCTACGAAAGGCTGGCAACTTTGCTTTAGTCAACGTTGCTTGCTGTACTCTAGATAAGAAACTAGGAATCTGGCCTTCTTACCCATTTCCTTCTGAGGGGACCATTGAGGGGACCACTGACTTACACATTTTCTACCCTGAAGGGCTCTTGTCCTTCCATTGATCCCCAGAACATCTTTGCCCAGAGCAAGAGCCACAGCTCCAGCTACTGTGCAAGACTCAGGTGACCTGAGGCTCCTTTGCAGGTGGACCCTGAGCCTTACCTGGATGTGTGCATTTATGACACCTGCTCCTGTGAATCTACCGGGGACTGTGCCTGCTTCTGTGACACCATCGCTGCCTATGCCTATGCGTGTGCCCAGCAGGGCAAGGTGGTGAGCTGGAGGACAGCCACACTGTGCCGTGAGTCCTGATGCCCTGGTGGCCTCAGACAGCCTCCCCACCCCGCCCCTGTCTAGCCTTGGAGGTCTGTGGGGCACAGGGCACCTGTGTGGGGAGGGAGGGTCCAGCGTGTGAATGGGTGCCGAAAGGCCAGAGAGGATGACAGGACACTGAGTGAGGAGTTCACACGCTAAGTGAGGAGGAACCTGTCTTCAGGATGGTCTGTGGGGACTTTGCTTCTGTAACAGTTCTGGAAGGAGAAAGGGTGACACTCATGAGGTGAGGAAGGAAGCCCATGTGTGTCCTTGACAGGACCGTATTTGCTGGTACAGGGACCCGTGTGTGCATTTATGTGGAGTCTTGTTTACCTGGGTGCATGTGACTTCATGCTTTTATATGAGAAACAAATCCAGACCATGAGGTTCCTGGCTTGGGTGCTTAAGAAATCCAGAAGTCATGACTATGAGGGCAGCCCCTTAGTTCCCCAATATGATCTCCACCTTCCCCTCTCCCCTTCTGTGGTCACCTGGTACTTTTGGAGTCATGGCCTTTCCTTCTGTGTGCACAGCCCATAGCTGCGAGGAGAGGAATCTTCGGGACAGCGGGTATGAGTGTGAGTGGCGCTATAATAGCTGTGCGCCTGCCTGTCCTGTCACGTGCCAGCACCCCGAGCCACTGGCCTGCCCTGTGCGGTGTGTAGAAGGCTGCCATGCACACTGCCCGCCAGGTGAGGCCCGTCCCTGGTGGCGTGGGAAACTTTCTTCTGCTCCATCCTGGGCTCTGTGCTCCCTATCCCTAGCCCTCTGCCTCCATGGATCGCTTCATCAAAGCTGGACTGCTCTGAGTTTTGCAAAGATAAGTTCCTATCAGATGCTAGTGTGCGTGCGTGTGTGTAAAGTCCAGGCCTTACACATGCCCAGCATGCACTCAGCCCCTGAGCTATACCCTTATTGCTTCCTCTGCCATGCTTTTGTGGGCCTATTCATGGGTTTATCACATACAGCAACACTTTCTGCAGTGGAGGAAATGTGCTGATTAACTCTGGGGGTGGCTAGTGTGCCTAAGGAACTGAAATTTCCACTGTGTTGCTTTTTGCTTAATTTAAATTTTGGTAACCACATTTGGTTAATGACTATCAGATTGGACAGCAAAAGTCAAACTCTTCGGAGGAGTGATTTGTAGAAAAGCCTGGAGAAAGTGAGGCAGGGTGAAGGAACCCCCTTCCCAGCTTTGTGGAGGGGTACATCTAGGCACAAAAGAGGAAGGATAGCAAGGCAAGCCCCGAGGAGGTGGCAGAGTGGGCTTCAGGGGCAGGACTGTTCCCAGTAGCGAAAAGGGAGCCTTCTTGGCGGGAAAGGTGGGTGTTCTGTCCTAATGAGAGGTATGCTGTGCAGGGAAAATCCTGGATGAACTTCTGCAGACCTGCATCGACCCCCACGATTGCCCCATATGTGAGGTGTCTGGCCGGCGCCTTGCCTCTGGAAGGAAGGTCATCCTGAACCCCGATGATGCTGCTCGCTGCCAGGCTTGGTAAGTGGTTGCCAGGCTGTCCAAAGTGGTGTTACCGTATTCCTGAGGCCTGCTTAGGCCTGCTCCTAGCTGGGTGAGTGGACACTTTGTTAATTATTTAGTTCAGTTTATGCTTAGCATGTTTCTAGTTTGCTTCTGTTTTTCTGAGAGCAAACTAGACTGGTTCCCCCCAGAATACTGAAATATTTTTAAAAAGGTTTTCACTTCTAAGAAGATTTTACTTTTTCTTATGGAAGACAGGATGTTTTTCCTCTCTGTCCCTGTCCCTGTCTCTGTCTCTGTCTCTCTGTCTTTCTCTTTCTCCCCCTCTCTCTCATAATACTTTTTGTGGGCTCTAGTGTAACATTTTAACACATCAGGTCAAGTCAGGGGAATTAGCGGTTCCATTTCCTTGTGTCCCTTACTGTTGCTGGAGGCCACGTCTACTTTAAGGATGGGAATCTATAAAGGTCAGTTTTATTTTTTTTAAGGAGATGAGGGTCAGGGAGGAACATGAGATGACATTGCTGGCCCTCTGGGATAACATGGACATCTTGGGGCCATAGTCGAGGTCATAGGGCACAGCTTCTGTGACTGGGAAGGGAGAATTCACTGCTGTCCTGCAGGGCTCTCTCGGGAGTTGCCCCTGGGAAACTATCCCTTAGGGAGGGTGGCAGGAGCCCTCAAGGCAAGCGCTGTGCTTTTGAAGTCTTGCCCAGAAGTGGG
>PVLD010034559.1:0-12551 GCA_004027595.1 Dinomys branickii | reverse complement strand
ACGGTGGAGAGAGTAGGGAATCATCACTGGATGTTGTGTTACATAGTGTTATCTTTGCATTTGTTAACATAACAATAAAGGAAATACCAAATTACAGAGAAAATAGTAGGGAATTAACACTGGATGCTATATTACAGAATGTTATCTTCGTCTTTGTTACTCAGTTACATAGATGATGGCTCGTTCAGTTAATCATTTTCCTCCACTTCATCTCCCTTATTCTACCACCCTATAAGTAGTCTTCCCGCTGGTAATAACTGTGCTTTTTGGTTTATTTACTCCCTCATGCTCTCACTTTGGGAAGAGACTTGCCTGCTTCTAATTATGCTGTATAATATGTGGGTGTACACAAATTGCTATGACAGGCGGTGGAGAAGCACCCTTTGGCGAGCCCTCATTGCCATCGGGTGACTGGTCAAGTAGGCAGGGTTACACGACGAACCGCCAGGCTCTGACGCGTGTCTGCATCTATAAGCTCTGGTGAGTCTTCATAGCCCTCCGGCACGGGGCACCCCCCCGCTGGGGGCCGGGGCACGGAGCGACAGTGGCTCGCCCAGCTAGGGGCCAGGGGCGCGGGCCGGGGGCACAGAGCACCAGTGGGGGCTGAGGGCAGGGAGCACCAGTGGCTCGGGGGCGCGGAGCGCAGGGGGAACACTCTGTCCGGGGCCAAGGGCATGGGTCATGGGCGGGGAGCGCCAATGGCTCAGCATGTCAGGGGCCGGGGGCGCAGAGCGCCGGTGGCTCACCCAGCTGGGGTCCAGGGACTGGGAGTGCCCGGGGCTCGGGAGCGCGGAGCACCAGGGGCACACCCTGCTGGTGCTGGGGCACAGAGCCTCAGTGGCTCACCCCCGCGGGGCTGGGGGCCCGGAGCACCGGGGGGCACGCCCCATGGGGGGGCGGGGGCGCGGAACGTTGGTGGCTCACCCCGCCAGGGGCCAGGGGCTGGGAGCGCCGGTGGCTGGGGGCATGGAGAGCCAGGGAGGGGGCACGCCCTCCTGGGGGCCATGGGCGTGGAGCGTCAGTGGCTCACCCTGGCGGAGCCGGGAACCAAAAACACCAGTGGCTCAGGGGCACGGAGCGCCGGGGAGCACGCCCCTCCAGGGCCCGGGGGCACTGTGTGCCGGAGGCACGCCCAGCCGGGACCGGGCCGAGGAGCGCCAATGGCTTGCCCCGCCAGGGTCGGGGGCGCGGGTCACCGGGGGTATGCCCCACCGGGGGTCCGGGGCTGGGAGCGCCGGTGGCTCAAGGGCGTGGAGCCCTGGGGGCATGCCCTAACGGAGTCTGGGCGCGTGGAGCATCGGTGGCTCACCTCGATGGGGGTCGGGAGCATGGAGCGCGGGGGCGCATGCCCCGCTGGGGTCCAGGGGCACATCCAGCTCTCAGGGCCCTCTCCTGGGGCTCATCTGAGCTTGTGGTCTCCTCCCTGCGGACTCCCAGACTCCACCTCTACACCGCTCTGCCAGAGGCCCAGTCTAGGTCCTCAGGGCTCTCATGCAACCCAAAGGGAGGCCCCTCCCCCGTGTCCCCCTGCATGCCCCCTATGACACTTTGGAGACTATCCCCCAGCTAGAGAGGCAAGTCTATACCCTAGTTGCATTTATTGGCCTTATTCCACCTCTCGATCTCGTTGGGCATTGAGTGCACTTATGAGGTCGGGCCCAAGTGGCGTGAGGTCTCCTCCACTTGTGCTCACTGTGGTAGTCCATGGCATGTACTGAGTTTAGTTATTAGTTCTCAGAAAGAATTGGAGGATCTGCTTGGGTCTGCTGTGTAGAGTATGTTGTCTCTCAGGTTCCAGGACTGCTGCTTTTCGTGTAGTTTGATGCTATGGGTTCATACCTTCTTCATATATGCAAGCAGTGTGGAGTCTCTCTTGGTGCTCATATTAGTAGTTTGGGGTGAGTCCTGAAGCCCGTTGACTCACCTTGTTATCAGGATCACATGGTGCCTGCTCAGGCCACCAAGACTCACGTTGCTCCGAGAGGGAGTTCAAGGTGATAGCTGATGCCTGGTAACTCAGCTCATGCTTCCTGCTTGGTGTTGGAGGGAGAAGGCCATGGGGCCGTGTAGCCCATCTCCGTCTGCAGCTCACTGTTTCTGTTGTGCTCCAGCTCCCTTTTGTTTTTTGACTGGATCCCTGGGAATTACTGTGGTCCTGGGGTTGCTTCCACTGCTTTCTGCTTCTCTTTGCTGGTATTTGCTCTAGTATAACTATCTTGTATGTATGTGTGTGTGTTTATATATATATATATATATATATATATATATATATATATATTTATATTTACTTTTCCCTTCCTTTTCTCCTTTCCCAAATACATTTCTCTTTCCTTTTAAACAGCTTCTTCCCATTTCACAATATCTATTGTACACTTTGGATCTTATTTACTCTTCCAGTTTCTCACACTGGGGAGACAATATGATGTTTATACATGTGCATCTGGCTCATTTCACTTATAAGTGTGGTCTCTAGTTGCATCCACTTACCTATAAAAGTCTCAAATTTATCCTTCTTTATGGATGAGTAGCACTCCATTGTATAAAAATACCACATTTTAAAAATCTTTTTCTTGGTTGATGGGCATTTGGGTTGTTTGCAAGACTTATCTATGATAGATTTGCTACTATAAACATGGGCTAACATATGTCACTGTGGTATGATGTTTTCAATTCTTCTGGAAAAATACCCAGAAGGGAAATAGCTGGGTTGAATGGGACCTCTATTTCTAGTCTTTTGAGGAATCTCTGCATTGATTTCCACCGTGGTTGTACCAGTCTACACTCCCACCAAGTGGAGAAGGGTTCCCTTTTCCCCACAGCCCCTCCAGCATTTGTAATCTGTTGATTTCCTGATGATAGCCATTCTTTCAAGGGTGAGGTGGAATTTCAGTGTTATTTTAATTTGTATCTCTCAAATGACCAGTGATGCTGAATATTTTTTTCATATATTTATTTGCCATTTGTATTTCTCCATCTGAGAAGTGTGTATTCATCTCACATGTCTATTTTTGGATTGGGTTTTTTAATTTGAGGGGCCTGAGTTTTTTTTCAATTCTTCATATGTTCTAAACATATGTCCTTTGTATGAAGGACAGTTGGCTAAAGTTTTTCCCCACCCTCTGGGTTGTGTTTTCACTCTGCTGGTGATTTCTTTGATGTGCAAACGTTTTTTAATAAGATGAGATCCCAGTTGTTGATTCTTTAACTTATTTCCCAAGCAGTTTGGGTTTTGTTCATGAACTCTCTGCCTACACCTCTGCCTTTAAGATTTCTACCTACCTTATTTTCCAGGATATTTAGTGTTTCTGTTTTAATATTTAGATCTTTGATCCATTTTGACTTTAGTTTAGTGCATGGTGATAGACATGGGTCTAGTTTTACTCTTTGGCATGTAAAGAAGAACCAGTTTTCCAGCACCATTTATTAAAGAGGCTATCTTTCTTCCAGTGGACATGATTGGCCCCTTTGTCAAAGATAAGGTGGCTGAGTGTGTTTGTAGTTGGGTCTGCATCTTCTAATCTGTTCTACTGATCTTCAGGTCTGTATTTTTTGGCCAATACCATGCTGATTTTATCACAGTAGTTTTGTAGTATAATTTCACGTCAGGGATTGTGATGCCTCCTGCCTTGCCTTTGTTGCCCAGAATTGCTTTTGGTATTCTATGTCTCTTCTGGTTCCAAATAAATTGTAGGAATGTTTTCTCTAGATCTGTGAAATATGCTAATAGTATTTTGATTGGGATTGCATTAAATCTGTATAACAATTTTAGGAGTATGGTCATTTTCACTATGTTAGTTCTTCCTATCCATGAACAGGGAGTATCCTTCCATTTTATGATATCCTCTTCAATCTCCTTTTTTAGAGTACTGTAATTTTCAATATATAGATTTTATACTTCCTTTGTTAGATTGATTCCTAAATGTTTCATTTGTTTGGATGCTATTGTGACGGGTCTGGTTTCCTTAATTTCTCTCTCAGTGAGTTTGTCATTTGTGTACAGAAATGCTATTGATTTTTGAGTGTTCACTTTGTTTACAGCTGTGCAACTGAATTTGGTTATTAAATCTACAAGTCTTTTGGTGGAGTTTTTGGGATTTCGTATGTAGAGTATCATGTCATCTGCAAATAATGACAATTTAACTTCTTCCTTTTCTATCCTTATTCCTTTTATTTCGCTCTCTTGTCTAATTGCTCTGGCTAATGTTTCCAGAACTACATTAACTAGGAGAGGTGATAATGGACATCCTTGTCTTATTCTTGATTTTAGAGTGAAAGCTTTCAGTTTTTCACCATTTAGTATAATGTTGGCTATTTGTTATAGATGGCTTTTATTAGATTGAGATAAAGACCATCTATTTGAATTTTCTGTAGGTGTTTTATTTGAGTGCCTCAGGTTTTATTTGTTGGTAATTTTTAAATTATATTTTCAATTTCATTGGCTGATATTGGGTTTATAATTTTTATATCTTCTTGGTTTAATTTTGGTAATTTAATTGTGTCTAAGAATCTGTCCATTTCTTCTGTGTTTTCCACCTCATTTAGAGTACAGGTTCTTGTAGTAGGTACGGATGATCTTCTGGATTTCTGAATGATTCATTGTGATTTCCCCATTTTTATTCCTTTTTGCTTGAATTTGTGTTTTTTCTTTATCCTTTTTGATAAGGTTGGTTAATGGTTTGTCAATTTTATTTATTCTTTCAAAGAACCAGCTTTTCAATTCATTGATTCTTTATATTGTTTTCTTAGTCTCAGTTGCATTAATTTCTGCTCTAAACTTTATAATTCCCTCCTTCATATAATCTTTGGGTTTGATTTGTTCTTCTTTTCTAGAAGTTTGTGGTTCAACATCAGCTTGTTTATTTGAGCTTATTCTGTTTTCCTGATGTGAGAGTTCATTGCTATAAATTTCCCTCATAGGATTGTTTTCATTGCATCCCAGAAGTTTTAGTAAGTTGTATTGGCATTATAATTTAATTGTTATACTCTTTAATTTCATCTTTAATTTCCTTGTGAGCCATTGATTGTTCAGAGGGATGTTGTTTAATTTCCATGTGTTTATGCAGTTTTTGTGATTTCTTTTGTCCTTGATTTCCAGTTTCATTGTGCTACACTCAGATGGTGTGCATGGAATGATTTCAATTCCTCCACATTTACTTAAATATGTTTTGTGGACTAAAGCCTCAACACCAGAGATAAAGCTATCTAACATAAAAAATCTACAAGCAGGGCCGGGGATATAGCTCAGCAGCACAAGCACCTGCCTGGCAAGTGCAAGGTCCTGAGTTCAATTCCCAGTACCAAAAAAAAAAAAAAATCTAAAAGCATCAACACAGAAAACAAAATAAAATAAAAGCAGAAAATGACAAGACAAATAAGTAAAATATAATTCCAAACACCCAGCCCACTCAGGACAAGTCCAGAGTACAAAGAGATAGACGAAATCAGAAGCCAATCACTGGAACTCTCTGAAATGATGGCAGCAGAAGTGAAAAAACAAATGGAAGAGGCCATAGAAAAAAATAATCTCTATAGTGCACAAAAGAAATGACAATCAAAATGAAAGTGATTAAAGCACACAGATTAAAAAAAATAGAGGTGCTCAGGAAAATGATTGAAATCATGAATGCCAGACATAGAAAATGAATGGAATCAATGAAACAGATCCAAACAGAAATCCAGAAGAATAAAAACTCCACTGAAAGTATACAGGATAAATTTAATGAAGACAAGGATAGAATATCCGAGATTTTGTTTTTTATGTTGATACTTGCTAGTTTCTTATGATATATAGCTTTATTGCTAGTATTAAGTCTCCCTAGAGGGTGTTTCTTCTTCAAGGATTCTTCTAGATGTAGGTGGTTTCTTATAGCTATCCTAAGACCCTAGCTTCCCAACTTGTAATGGATGCAAGGCTATTGTGTTGTTTTATTTATGTCTGTGTGTTTGCTAATATGTTTTAGTTCTTTTATCTTTAAAATTTAAAAAAAAAGCATGTCAGAGCTAGAAGACAGGACTGCAACTAGAGACCAGGAAAAGGAAGATATCTTAAAAATAGCAAGAGACCACAGAAAATCAATTCAACAGCTGCAGAATAAAGCAAAGAAGAAGAACATAAGATTGACTGGAGTTAGTGAGAAAGCTAGAGACAGTTCAAAAGCCATTAAAAACCACTTAACAGAAATATTGTCAGAAAACTCTCCAAACATGGATAAAGAATTTGACATGCAAATAATTGAAGCATATAGAACTCAAAATAGCCATGACCAAAATAAATCTACACCAAGGCATATAATATTCTAGAAAGTCAACAGAACAAAATATTAAGAGCAGTTAGAAAAAAGAAACAAATCATCTATAAAGGAAACCCCATCGGAATCACAGCAGACTTCTCAACACAAACCCTCAAATGATGGAGAGTTTGGAGTGAGGTATTTCAAGCCCTGAAAAAAAAAAACAACTTTCAACTCCAATTGATGTACCACACAAAACTGTCTTTTAGAATCATTGGAGAAATGAGATACTTCCATGACAAAGAACAACTGAAGAAATTTATGACCAACAAACCATCTCTACAGAATGCTTTGAAGGATATGTTAGAAAGAGATGAAGAACACAAACACAAGAGTACCAGTAGAAAGAAGCCATCAGGCAGGGCAAGCAATTAAACAGAGAAGACAGAGAAGCAACAACAGGAAAACAACATGAAAAAGACAAGCCAATACATATCAGTTATAACCATCAATGTAAATGGTCTCAACTCACTAATCAACAGAAAGAGACTGACAGAATGGATCAAGAAACAAGATCCTTCAGTATACTGCATTCAAGAAACACATTTAACCCAAAAAGAAATCCATAGACTAATAGTCAAAGGATGGAAAACTATTCTCCATGCCACAGGAACCCAGAAAAAAGCACACATAACTATTCTATTTTGTAGACAGTGTAAACTTTAGGCCAAAACTGAGCAAAAGAGACAAACATACTTGTTGAGGGAAAAGTCCAAAAAGCAGAGACAGAGATAACAATCATAAATATATACGAATCAAACACCACTGCACCCAACTACATAAAACAAATACTAACAGACATGAAAACCCAAATAAGCACTAACAGTTGTAGTGGGGGATCTTAATGCCCCACTCTCACAAATAGATAGATCAACTAGACAAAAAAAATGAGCAATAAAATATCAGAATTAAACCAAGCCTGTGAACCAATGGACTTGGTAGATGTCTACAGAGTGTTCCACCCCAAAACATCTGAATACTCATTTTTCTCAGCTGCACATGGGGCATTCTCCTGAGTGTCTTTAGTTGTACTGTTGTGGCTGCCTTGATGTCCTGAATCAATTCAAAATGTTTACACTTCATGGTCATTTTGACTTTGAAGAGGGATAAATCATAGGGTGCTAGATCCGGTGAATAAGGTAGATGAGGACATACCATAATGTTTCTACAAAGCTGCCTTTCCATAGGATGGCACTCAGGAGCATTTTTTGCCATATCTTTTATCACACCTTGTAAAGATACTCACGGAAATGGACTTCCAGAACTGCTTGAGAAAGTGGCAAGAATGATGGAATGTGTTTGAAGCAAGGGAGAGTATGTTGAGGAGAATTAATGGCATTGTGTCTTTTACTATAATACTTTTTTATTTAAACACACATCATATTGTCTGATAACCCGTGTGTTTTTTCATTCTGTTCTCCCTGAAGACATGGCTTTATAAAGCCTGGGAGAAAATAGGCTAGTATTTTTTTCATTTGATTATCACAGGAGCCCTGTGAGTTCTACTAAACAGTTGTTAATGTGCTCGTTTTATGTGTAAGAAAACTAACAATAGTGTCTTGATTTGTACTAAAACCAATAAACACTGTCTAATATCCAAAAAGAGCACCATTGGATGTTTGTTTCTCTTTGAAATGAATGTCTCTAGCAGTGTCTACTAAAGCTGAGAATATATATACCTCTCAGACCCAGAAATGTTATTCTTAAGTTTATATCAAACAGGAAAAATACATGTGTTCACCACAAGACACGAAATAGAATGTGCATAGAGTGCCAGTTGTAATAGTTCCAAAGTGGAAACTACTCACGTGTTCATTAACAGTAGAGTAGATAAATAATTTGATTGTGATATATTCACAATGATGACGACTGTCCTAAACATATTACTATTTTAAAGAAGTGATATAGAATAGCATGCATACTGCATGATCCCATTTATATAGTTTTAAAAATATAAACAGGCAAAACTAATCCTTGGTGATGGAAGTTATGGTGATAATTAGCCTTGGGTAGAGGAAGGGGTATAAATAGAAAGGGGCACAGGGGCAGGTTCTGAGGTTCTGGCAGTGATTTATTTATCTATCCGATGCTAGCGATGTATGCGAACCCATCACGCCAATTCATCAAGCTTTATTTGTGTGCTTTTCTATGTGTATATACAGCACTATACTTCAGTAAAAAGTTCATTTGTCATAGGAAAAGCAGAAATATGTTATTTTAGTCAAGATGTTTCAGTGGCTTTCCGCAGTTTTCATAAAAGAAATATATCACCATGACTTGCGTGGCGATGTGTGATCTGGCCCTGGTTACTTCCTGCACATCGTCTCTTCCATCATCATTCCCCTTGTCTAGCCCAACCATACAAACTTCTTGCTGTTCTGCAAACAAAATAAAAACCTCCTTCGTCCCTCATCCCAAGACTTTGTACTTACTGTTATCTGTCTGGAACACTCTCCCCTCAGCTTATCACATTGCTGGGCTGCTTTTTTTATCACATAGGTATCATTTTGAATATGACATCTATAAAAAGTCCTCAACTCCAACTGAAATAGATTTGCTAGTCACCTTTAATTGCGTAATACTATTTTTTCTTCATAGCCTATGTAACTGGTTGAAATTGTCTTGTTTACATATTTCTTACTAGTTTATCACCTCTCTTCAATAGAATATAAACTACCCAAAGGCTGAGATATCATGTCTGCTGTGTTCATCACTTTATGTTTAATGTCTGAAACACTGCCTAGCACATACATATGTTAGTGTAGAATGAATAAATTAGGATCCTTGGATGATCTATCCACTAGTTTGTAGCTAGAATTTGTCCCACAAAGGAAGGCATTTGAGAAGTTATAAGTCATTCTACTGAAAAAGAAATCTTTGTTAGCACAACATACCTTGCCCATATTAGCTCTGTGAAGTGCAAGCTGAGCTCCCTTCTTTCCCCAGTGTTTCTATTAACTTTGACTAATAAAGATTTATTCCATGAAATGTGCTTTATATAAAACATTGTTTATTAAGATGAGATAACCCAGCTAGAACTTAATTTCTATCCCTTACCCTCAGATTATCCAAAGAACAAAGTTTGATGAACAAGCAGTGAAGCTCCTCTCCTTTGATCTTGTACCCCAAAGAGAATGTTAACTTACTATCCCTTCATCTGTGAAATAAGTAGTAAACACAGAGAAAGCCTTATAGAAAATAGTTCAGTAAATAATAGTCATGTGATTATGCATTATTATTATTCTATTCTGATTATTCATTCGATATTAACATTTATATGTGTTTTGAGATCTCTCTTTGTTATGATTCCACGTTAGGTACAACAACTATGACCGGGCTGTCATCAATACTGTACCTTACGATGTCGTCCATCGTTGGTATACAGCACATCGGACTCTAACAGTTGAGCTGAGGAGACCTGAGAATGAGCTTTGGGTCAAACTAAAGCCTGGCAGGGTGAGTCCTAAATTATGTCAAGTAACCTTGTTATATGGAAGGGGTGAAATACAGGTGCTTGTTGAGCCTGTGTCACAATGTGGAAAGGAAAGAGAGAGAAGAGTACTAGGTGTTGGCCCCACTCTTGCCATTCACAAGGACCAGAAAGCAGGCCCCAGTCTTATTTCTAGGCATCGGTGTCTCCGACTAATGAAGGGATTTAAACCTTAAGGGTCCCACCAGCTTCATGATTCCATTTTTTAAATCTTGATGTGTCCTCTCATGAAAAATATATTCCTGTGGTGAAGAACATCTTCAGTTTAGCATAAAACAGAGTGAAAGAATATAGCCCTTTCAGAAAGTATGGAGTAAGAACTAAAGAGAAGGAAGAGAAAAAGAAACTAATTCACCTAACTTGCTTTGAGAAGAAAAAAAATTACTGAAGAAACATAAGCTTCTCAAGTGAAAGACCTATTACCTACCTAATTTGCTCTGTAACTTTCATTTAGCTGCTACGTGATTACAGATCTGAGTTTCCAGAAGCCTGTTTAATTTTAAAAGAAAAATAGCTCATTGACTGTAACCAGAGAACAGCCTAAGGCTTTTCTTTACGATTCTCTCTGCTGATTTAGGGTTACTTTGGCCTGCCCTCATCTGATGGTATTTTCTCTCTGCTTTTACTCATTCATAGGTCCTATTCATAGACAACTGGAGAGTCCTACATGGCAGGGAATCCTTCACTGGCTACCGCCAACTTTGTGGCTGTTATTTAACAAGAGATGATGTATTAAACACTGCTCGTCTTTTGGGGCTTCAGGCTTAAAATTGAGTGCACTGGAATTATGAATACATCTGGTACCTCACCTACCAAAAATCTCATATCAGCAGAGCAATATTGTTTCAAAATCTATTTCAGATGGTGTCCTTACCGTTTCCACAAAATAGGCTTTTTTTTTTCTTTTGGGAAACTTGTTAAAAAGATGGGGCTTCTGAGTTATCTAATGTCAGCCATCTATAGTAGTATAACCCTCTGTCTTAAGATATAGCTTGATCCCACTTGTTTTCTAAGCCATTTAATAAATTTTCATTACTGTACCTCAAAAATATAATCTCATATTGAAAAGAAATAAATAATTCTCCCTAGGTAAAAAATTCTTCTAACTAGATCAGTTAAAATGAAATGGATTTGAGAAATGACAAAAATTAACAAAGAAACAATTTACAAAATGTTTAATATTAACACCTACATATCAGGAGAAAAATAGGTTGCTTGTCTTTCTGTCTGATTTATTTCACTTAACATAATGTCCTCCACTTCCATTATTGTTCCGCAAATGACAGGATATCACTTTTCTTCTTTATACTTGAACAGTAATCCATTGTGTATATGTACCACATTTTCTTTATCCATTCATCAATTTATGGACACTTAGACTGTTTCCATTTCATTGCTATTGTGAAAAATGCAGCAATAAACAAAAGCATTCATACCTTTGGTATCTGATATTATCTTTGAATATATACACAGAAGTGGGGCAGCTGAATGATATGGTAGAGCTAGTTTTAGTTTGTTGAGGATCCTCCATACTGTCCAAAAGAATCACTTTATTAACTTACTTCCCACAAACCCTGTGCAGTAACACATTGGTACTTGACTGCTTGGAAACTCATCAAATTTGGTACTCAATGCATTTTGGCATGAAAATTATGTCCCAGTTCTCATTTGTTTGGTACCCAAAGCACAAACTAGGACTTCTCAGTATCAATTGCCTTGTGATTCTCTACCCTTTCCAAACAAAACAATTTGTTTGCTACTTGTTTTTTGGCACACATGCGTCCCATAACCAATTAATCATTAGTACCAAAGTGACCCTGCGTAAGAGTTCATTTTTCTTCACATCCTCACCAACATTTCTATTTTTTACTTTTTAGTAATAGTCATCCTAACTCTGGTGAGGTGCTGTCTCATTGTGGTTTTAATTTGCATATCCCTGATGATTAGTGAAGTAGAGTATCTTTAACACAGACCTCATTGCAATTTGTCCATCTTATTTACAGAAATGTTGATCTAGGTCTTTTATTAATTAGGTTGCATTGCACTATTGAGGTTTTGGAGCTCCTTTAATATTCTGTATATCAATTCCATGTCAGATTACTATGGAAATATTTATTCCTATTCTGTAGGTTGTCACTTCACTCTCTGCATTGTTATGCAGACATAAAGCTCGGAAAACCCCAAAGAGTTCTTCAGTGTGGGTTATATGTATTGATACTAATTATATTAGATATAAAGAGTAAGAAATGTTTAAAACTCAAGAACATACAATCATATTTCCCTCAGCCATCAGAAAGGTAACATCATCACATGCCTCTGTAGATTTGTTCTGTATACTCAAGATAATGGGATTCAACAAAGTAAATATCATCCTAGCATTAACACGAAAACAGTTTAATCTCACATACCTAACAAAAGGCAATAAGAGACCTTCTCCAGGTATTTAAAGAGCATACTTTGAGAACTAATGGATGAGTGAATTTCTGAGTTGGAACAGTCCTTTATTTATGACACTGAGATAAAGCATCTAGCTAAAACCATGCATTTGGCATTGTAGTCTCCTAACATTCCACACACTATAGGAATTGCTTAGTAGCACAAGTTTGGTGATAATATGGCGACTTAATTCAAATACAGTGTTTTATACTCTGAGAAAGATTATCTACATTTAAATGGCATCCCATGAGATTAAATTCCAATACACAACAGCTCGTTTAGTAAAAACGTGTCAGTTTGGGAAAGATGTGAAATATAACTGCATAGACTTTGAA
>PVLD010034558.1:0-12551 GCA_004027595.1 Dinomys branickii | reverse complement strand
TAAGCAATAATCGATGACAGGATATTAGATTAATAGTGTATATCTGTATGTGTTAGCCTGAACACACACTTCGAAGATATCAATAAGTAAAGCAGCAACAAGCGGTGTTTTTTTTCTGTTGTTGTTGTTGATGTTGTTGCTGTTGTTGATGTATGCCTGTTTTCTTTCTTGTCTTTGGATTTTTGGTTCTTGTGTTTTTATTTTTTTTTTTCTGTTGTTGAGAGGATCAACAGTCTGACTAAATTTGCATGTCTGTATATGGGTCCATACATCTACAATTCGAAGATATCAATGGATATAGCAACAACAACTGTTGAGACCATATCACCTTGTCTATAGATTAGTTGTGATTGTACTATTTTCTATAATAATGGGTGTCTGTTTGTCAATATGTTTTTGTACTTTTATGTTTCTAAAATAAAAAAAAGAAATAAAAAAAATAAAAAAAAAGAATATTTAAATACTGTTAAGGTTTATTGGAAAAAGTCTTACTGATTATCTAGGTCAATTGACCATTATTATGAGACATGGATTCAAGTTTTGGACCTCAAAACCTCTACCAAATATAGCTAGACCTTGATTATTCAGCTGAAAGACATTTATATGGCTTGTCCAGACTGAGAAAACCTGGCAGCATCATTTATGAGACATAGTTCATCTAAATTCCCTTCGCAATGAGTGGCCACCTCTGTTAACTAATTGGTTTACTCAAAGGCAAAAGAAACACTGTGTTTTAAAACAAAAAGAATTTTGAAATTTGGGGCAAGAATCCTCTCAGGACAATCTCCTGCACTTTAATAGGGGGGAAATGTTTTTATTTCCTTGATGATTACCATTTAAAGACATGCATAAAAGACCAGTAAAAACTTATTTAGCTTTTTAATAAATGTAAATACATTTCAAAGAGAAGGAAAACTTAACAAGGAAGAATGTTCTGAAGCAAAGGTGGCAGGGTGGTGAGTGCCTCGTTCCTTATCTATAAGAGGGATAATTCAGACTATTTCTTTAAGAGACTTATTATTTGAATTTGGCCTCATACAAACAAATTGCCAGATATCTGAGGAAAGCATCATAAGCACATATAACTCAGTGGAGGGAGAAAGTGGAGAGGAAAACTTAAAACAATATTCTTAAAAGGGTATTGAATCTATATTAAAAAGAAGAGAATTTACTTCTAAACATTCAAACAATAAAAAGCATCCCTTGGAAATAACAATATAATAAAAATAAACTAAAAATAGGAGATAAAATTAGGAAAATTTACTAGATACTGAAAATTTGGGGGAAAGGGGACAGAAAGAGAGAGTATATTAGAGAGTCAATAAAATACACCAAAAATTGAATTATACAAAACCCAAATCTGAAGGACAAAGAAAATTATCAATCAAGTAATTTAATGAAATGACCCAGGACTATAGGGTTGTGAATTATAATTCTTAACAGTGGATGTGTAGAGAGTTATGACAGGTAGTGTCTATGTATAATTGTTCCCTGGATTCTATTCATGTAGATTATTCTGTTCTTCAATATCCTAGAAATGTATGGCTAGCTACACAGGTAATGCTCATTAGCTTATTCACGTTTCTCCAGGTTTCAGGTTTTGTTTTTGAGTCAGTACTGTAAAAATGCAATAGAAGATAATCTCAGATTCTCTCAAATCCTAAATTCAGTAAACTCTAGCCTAGAGTTTAACCCACTGTGTTCCTTTTCCACTTAACTGGCTCATCAGTATCTCCATTTCCAGTTACTAAGATGAGTTACATGTAAACTATTATTGATCAACAAGCAATACCATCTCAATAAACTCATTTTTGGAACCAAACTGTAAAAATTCCAATACATGAGTTAAAAGGAAATGAAAAGGTAAGTGAAGCTGTAGTTTAGTAAAGCAAAAATAAACAGAAATAATGATTTCAGCTTAGTATTTTTTCCATACTAGGATCCAGTGCAAAGTAATTTGTTGCTTTTAGCATTATAACAAAATAATTACACATGTATGTTAGGCTAATCATATACAATTGGCCTAGTGATTGATTAATGCTTGTGAATTGTTTTAGCCCTCTCATTTATGATCAAAAGGCCATCACTGTGTCATAATTTTACTTTATTTTTTAACTAGAGAAACATTTAACCTAAGGAATATAAAGATATAAAGATTTACAAAGTAGGCTTACAATGGCCACCGGCAGTGTGAGAGACCACAAAAGGGAGCACAAAAGGGCTGCTGGTGCATTGGAGAGCCAAAGGGTCCAGGCGAAAGTTGAGGGGCTGAGCTCACTGTAGTGTCCCAAAGCCTGGATAATGTCCATTTCAGGAGACCAGAGGGTGTGTGATGGAAGGCGGAAGAAGCCACACTGGGGGCCAGAAGACGGAAGTCTCAGATGGAAGCGAAGGCTGGATCCCCTCCAGAGAAGCAGAAACGAGCTTTCCTTCTTTGTTTGCCTTTTACTCTGTTCAGGAGATAAGCAGTATTGGTTGCTATCATTCACATGCAGACAGGGTCTTCTGTCTTCAGCAAGTCCCCTCAGCCACACCCAGAATCATGTTAATCTGGTTTGATTGGGTGTTTCTTAATCAAGCTGACATAACAGTTAACTATGATAATCCACCCCTTATCCACTTGACAACCAGACATATTTCCTTATTTTTCTAGCACTATTTCTTGGGACACCAAATTTTTTAAAACTAAGACATAAAGAAAATATTATGATCATAAATCAAAAGAGTAATCAGTGGTCCCTGAGAATCAACAGTACTAAAATAGTGTCAGCAATTTCTTAATAAATACAGAATTCATGCTGGGCATGATGCCACATGCCTGTAATACCAGTACTTGGAAGACCGAGGCAAGAGGATCATTGTGAGTACACGGCCAGCCTGAAATGCATAGTGAGACCCTGTCTCAAAAAGACAAAAAACAAAAAAAAAGAGAATTCAAAGTGAGTAAATGTTGTCTGTTACACACATTGTTAGGAAATGTGCATTGAGATTGACAGTACAAAAAAATAAAATAAAATAAAATAAAATAAAATAAAATAAAATAAAGGGAGCAATGAGAATAGAATGCATTTGCTCTAGCACATTACAGTCACACCGGCAGGAGCGTTGTGTGCCTCCCAGGCATGTTGTTAAGGTATAGCGATGAACAGTCCAGCGGCATCACTGCGCGTGGATTATACAGGAGCGCTTATCGCTAATTGAAAGACAGAAAGCACACCCAAGTTACAGTGAAGTTCCAAAACAGAGTAGGTGTTATTTGTGCTTTTAAAAAAATTCTTTGATTTAGGAAAAAATTTCTGAGCTTCCAAAATACCCTAGAAACCAAAACCAAAAAGACAATTGACAGCCTAAAATCATCACCAACTAAAATTCATTTAAGTGAAAACTTGGTAACGTAAAAGCAAACAATAAGTTTGAAGAAAAATTTGCGATACCTGTGACAGAAAATTTTCCTTATTTGGCAAAAAGCATGCACAGTCAATTTAAAAAGTGAGACAATGTTAGTACAGATAGTTATGAAGTCATATAAATAAGCTACCAAAAAAGTTTGTGTGAGAACACAAAGAAAAAATTAATAAAATTAGGATCTGAATAAATAAGCATACATATATATGCAATGTTTATTAATACTTCTTTTTTGGAGTCTTTGGAAGTAGTCATATTCACGTTTTCTTTATAGGATATATTGTCAGTGTTTTCCCTACAAAGCAATTTCTCCACACTGCACTAAATTTTAAAAGCCTCTGTTCCTTGTCCAATATTCTTTTTTTTTTCCTTGTCCAATATTCTGCCTGATATAAATTTACCCAGTGACTTTCTCATGAGATTTGTCATAATTATATTTAATATAGCAACAAAAAATGGAAATAACAAAAATACCAGTTAGAACATCCTAAATAAATTATAACTTACCATTAAATCTTAAACATAAACAATCAATAAAATAAATGAAACAGGTTGTTATCCATCATTCTTTAGATATATTATTCTGAAGAGTAAGCACCCTTGACAATAGTGGTTGTGTATCAGACTGCCTGTCTTTACAGTCCTCTGTTTATTAAGCATAATAAAGCATGAACATTTACATTTGGATTGAGTTTGAATGAGGCAATAAAAAAGAATTCCACTTCTTCATTATATAAATTATTTTACTTTTTTAACCATATAAATTTATTTTTAATGCAGTAATTTTATTTTAAAAGAAATAATATGAACATTTTAGGAATTTGAAGAATTGGTTTCTAAATAAAAGTTCTCTGGAATTTTTAATACTGTAATATTTTTACCATATTAAAACATGAGCTTTCCAGAAATAAATGCAAAGAATTTTTAGAAATTGAAGCATAGCTTTCTATTGATACGATGTAATTTAGAGGTATTAATCACTTCTGTTAATCATTTCTAATATATCATTAGTAATTCTCAAAATTGTGCAAATGGATATTGCTTAGTAATCATAAACTAAGCTCTGAAGTCCAAAAAAGTGAAGCTGCCATCAGAGTACTGGCTGCTTTTGTGCCCGATAATCTGTTAAGTAATGGCCTTTTATCCCATGACTGTTTTGTGGGCTAAAAGACAGTGTCATTGGAGCAACATGGATGAAACTGGATATATTGTGTTAAGTGAAATAAGGCAGGCACAGAAGATAAATGACACATGACTCATTTGTATGGAGAATATAAAAAAGTTGATTTCACATAAACTGAGAGTGGAAGAGGGGTTGCCACAGGCTGTGATAAGTAGGAGGAATGGAGGGTGGGAAAGTTTGATCAGTGGTCAACGCTACAGTCAGCGGTAAGGAATGTTGGTGTATAACTGCACCGTAAAATGATTAGTGATATTTTTTATTAGTGATATTCTGTATATTTCAAGAAGTTAGAACCATAAATTAGTGACAGATGTTTGAGGTGATAGATATGTTTAATCTGGGTATAAAAGGTATTGATGCTTCATGTAAAGGTAGACATTAGTGTTTTTAAATGTAATTATTGAAAATGTAATTTAAAGAAAATGTACTTGCATTAAATGCTTTTAATGTAATTGTTTAAAATATAATTTAAAGGAATACAAGAGAATGATTGTGATCTAATAGGGACATCTCTGTTCTTAAGATGTTTTTGCATAAGTTACTCCATCTCCCTCAACTTCAATTTTAACATCATTTAAGTGGTAATGATAATATTTTTGTTATTAGCAGAATTAAATTAAATTAGTAAGACTTAAGAGTACACATACTATCACAACATGGCTATTAAACAAATTTTTGGTTGAAAGTAGCTTTCTGACATTTCATGACAGTGAGTTTGCATAAGACAAGAAAAAAGTGTATATATCCGAACAGAAAGAGGGAGTAATGCATATCTAACAGTCAACTCCTCTTACACTCACTACACAATTACCCTGAAAAATTAGAGAAGTGTGACTACAGTTGTTTACAAATAGTAACTGAAAAAAGCCCTTGCTTGTTATTCTTTGGCTCAAAACTTTTATTTTATGAATAATGAAAGAAAATATTGAAATTTCTCTGGGTTTAAACTAATATAATCACCAAGGTCTTGCTGGGCATTATAGGTTTAAAGTATATTCAGCAATATGCCTGTTCAGCAGCTACAATAGGAATTGAGCTGCAGGGACTCTACAGCTGCTCCTGCCCATGGTCTGATGCCTGTGCTGCTTGGGAGGGTGGGTAGGAGTGTTCCGCTCCCAACAATCAGTCCAATCCCGGCCATGGCACTCCTGGGACATTCAGGCTGGAATACTGGAACAGCTTTTCTAAACTTTTACTCATTTCCTTTCAGTTTTCCTTTTGATAGAATCTATTTAGGGACAGTTCTGTATTATTTATTTCTTAAGAAAAAAAGGGAAAACTTGTGAACCTTATATAAACTATAGTAATGACATATTAATTAAGCCTAGCGCCTACTGACCCGATAGACCACAGTGATAAAATCAGCCCCGTGCA
The DNA here is from genome assembly GCA_004027595.1 of Dinomys branickii. NCBI lineage: Eukaryota > Metazoa > Chordata > Mammalia > Rodentia > Dinomyidae > Dinomys > Dinomys branickii. The sequence goes on along the minus strand of PVLD010034558.1, from coordinate 6,589 downwards.
TAAAAAAATACAGCAATATGGACAGGCTTTGAGAAAAGAGTTCTTCTATGTGTAAAGGAATAATTCTCTTACCACATGTTTTCTAAAAATCTATATTTTTTTACCATAGAAAATTAGGCCATGCTTTCATAGGCAGGATTGAATTGTAATTGATTTAGAAAACAATGATTATAACTCTTAACATTGATTAGGTATTTATGATGTGTCAAGCTCTGTTCTGAACAAGTGATGAGTTTCTTTCAGAATCTTTGTGACACCTTGGCATTGACACTCTTGTTTCACATCTTTCATCCAGTGGAGCACAGAAAAGATAGTTCATCTGCAACTGGCTGGCTGGGAGGGGGAGGATCAAAGACCGGACTCGGGCCAGGACTCCTAAGCTGTCCCCAGATGCTACAGTCACATCACCAGTTTCCTTCAACCTGTGTCGTTTGCCTCTACAAAGTGGAAAGTCGGTGATCCATACTTACAAGAGTTTGTGTGAGAGTTTCTGTCCTATCCCTTACAAATTTATACTGTTTGACACTAAAATTGCAATACACTGAAATACTTAGTAAATCTTGAAACAATTATACATATAAATATATACTTACTAAAGAAACTCATGGGCCTTTTGAGCTCTAACAATTTCTTCTATATACCTCAAAACTATATGAAGTTTGTCTTTAGATTAAATACTTACAGTAATACACAATGCCAAACTATTTTAAGAAAAATAATTAGATAAAATTGTCCATATTTTAAGTAGTTGGAAGTACATACACAAGTCTTGCACTGCAAATGGTTTTAAATTGTCCATTGGATCATAAAATGTACCCACTATATGCTAAAATTACCCATTCAGTGCTATGATTTTTGTATAAACAACATGGAGAGTGTTTACCTTCTTGGGGAGTCATGTACCTATTATTTGCAGTGGCACTTCTGTTCTGTAGTGACCAGATAGTATGATAAGTCAACATTAATCTGCCTCCCTGTTATGGTTGATACATTGTGTCAACTTGGGGAGTGTAGAGGTTTGGCTAAATCAGCAATTGTAAATCTTGGGGTAAAAAGGACATGCCCTTACCCTTCTGGGATGTTGTTTATTGTGTTAATTTGGGAAGTTTAAAAGGTTAACTATATGACTCAGAAGGGAGCTGGAGTGCTTATTTGTATTCATCCTGAACCTGTGGAAGAGAAGGGCATGGAGACTGTGTGAGTGCTACACGTCCCCTGGGTGGGGGTAGGCTGTTTACAATGTAAGCGAAGAGAAGAGGCTGCTTGCAGCCATTCCTCCCTTTTGCTCTGGTTGTTTTTGCTGTGCTCTGCTACCATGAACAGCTTGCCCTCTTCCATGTGCCACTCTGTCTCTGAAGCAGCCAAGTATGGATTGAAACCTCCACAAACTGTAAGCTAAATCAACCTTTCCTTCCTTCGTTTTGGGTGTTGGGTATTTTGTCTCAGCAACAAGAGAAAAGTAACCAAGACACTCCCCAAATAGATTTCATGAGTTATGATAATTTTCCAAAGTAAAGTGTTAAATTATATCAAATTCTAGGTTTCAAAAGTATATGATGAAAGTGAGTCTTACACATCTTTTGGTACAAAAATGTTTGATAAAATTGGAATCTATAATCCTCATCTTTTCTCTCGTATATTTTTTATCTTAACTTTTCTCTAAAGCATATTAGCAGTATCATTGTGAATGATTTTGCAACCAAAGCTAGAATTTTCAAGATAATATTTTGCCATATTTTGAGCGTATGACTTTACCTTGTTAAAGTTAATGTTAATTAATTGAAATTAATGCTAGTATTCAATACTGATATGTTTCTAGGTGTATATGAATATACCCAAAGAGATACTGTGTAGTTCCTTACACCTTGCCCAGTATCCCTCATTACTCACGTATCCCCTTGGGATAGTCTTTTTTCTGCTAACTCACATACTATTCCCTTGTTTAACCAACAGATATTTTATGAGGAAGGCTCAAACTTTCAAAGTAATTTAAAGGCAAAAAATTAATTCAGTTAAAATATTAATTCAGTTAGAAACCTAACGATCAAAGAGATTAGGTTGAACCTGGAAAAAGGGATAGGAAAGTAAAGACAAAAAAGAAAAAGAAGAACTTCTGGGGTACTACTCAAGGTCATTTAAGGGAAGAAAACACGAAGAATGAAGACAGAAAGGCTTAAGAAGTATACTATGAGTGAATTTTCAGCTTTAACAATTTCTTGAGAGAGTGTATGGTTTTAATTTCTTTTTAGATGCCAGATTTACACGTTCTTAAAGTGATACAAAGCAAAGATGGGAACATGATGCATAACATGCTTCAATGTGGACCAATATGTGTGTGGGTGTGTCTATTTCTGTGCATGTGGACGCACACAGTACAAGTGAAGGAGGTCACATGTGTGTTCAAGTCAGACTCTCCCGAGAATTTTCAACTTTATATCCCACCATTAAGTCATACATATTCTTCCTAAAACTTTAAAATTAATGTGCATTTATTATTTGTAAGTATACACCTGCCTAAATTAACACTTTCCTTGCCAAGTTGATATTTATTTCTTCCTTACATTTTTTGCTTTATCTAGAAGATGTCTGATTCACAGTGATCCTCAGCAGATAAGTATTATTGTCACATCAATAATAAATTACTTTTCCGTTAATAAATCAAGAAGAGTGGATTTTTTTTTTTTTTGTCTTTTTGAGACAGGGTCTCGTTATGCAGTTCAAGCTGGCCTTGAGCTCACTTTGTAGACCAGGCTGGTCTTGAACTCACAATGATCCTCCTGCCTCTGCATCCCGAGTGCTGGGATTATAGGCATGTGCCACCATGCCTGGCTTGGATATTTAAATAAACCAAATATTTAGGGGAATAGGGAAATATTTTATTTTTTATTTTTTTGTGTGTACTATTTTATTTTTTTTGTGTGTACTATTTTGTTTACTGATCTTTCTGAAACGTCAAAATTCTCATGGCTAATGTAACTTTCCAAGTTACAATGTTATTCACTACAAAAAATATTTTAATGCAATGTCTGCATTTCACTCTGAGGAATTTACCTGTGAACATTACCTTTGGACAGTAAAATCAGATCACAGACAGAGGATAAATATAGTAGTTATGACAGTCATCCTTAAGATCTTAGTTACAGGGAAAAACAGGCAGGGTACTATCAAGTACAAAGATTTAGCAACTGCAATATTCTGCAGCCCTTCTGAGAAACTACTGAGGTGAAATACGTAGTAAATATCTGTCACATGGTGGTTCAGTCCACCACTGTAACCATTCTTCTGCCTATGCAGTCAGATCACTGCTACTCTTTTTCATCACTGAAAACCACACCCAAACTCTGGCGTTGCAGAGTTTAACTTGGGAAAGCATAAGGTAAAGCATACCTGTTACTAACTACTTTTAGACATAATTGAGACTACACTATTGGCAACTAGATGCACTCTCTGATTTTTAAAAAATCGGGTTAATACTGTGCAGTTAATCCTAGTTACCATATATATTTGTTGGTTGTTAACAGTGCAAAGTTTAGGCTCCAAAAGAAATATAACAATCCACCATAATGGTTATATTTAACTTTCCCTTAAAGGCAGATGAACTAAATGTAAAAACTGGCTTTTCTTGGTATTTTATTTTAAAATTACTGATACATATTAACCAGAATAATAATTATAATTTGTGACCAACATCAAATAGTTCTGCAAAAAGTTTCTAAGACAAATGCATTTGTTATTCAATTTCCAAAAATAATAACTAACTGAAAGCATTTATATTTAATTCAGTTAAAATATTCTGAACTCACAATGATTATATTTAAGCTTTAAGATAAGTATTAAAAAGAAAATATAAAAAATGATCTCTTAACTTTTGAATGGCCCACTTGGTTACATACAGTGTTTTCTCTTCCAATACTTTGTCAGTTTCAAAAGATATTTACTTCCTGCAAACAGGACAAACAGAATCTTCATTTCAATCATTTCAAAGTGTCAGTCTTTCCATGGTAACATTGCAGGACACCTTGGCTACCACAAGTCACATCAGCTAACTGTGGAACTTCTCAATCTTCCTCACATCTTCAGCTTGATCTATTCTGTACACCAAACAAACTAAATCATCTGTTGCTTTGATACACAAACTCCCATTAGCATGTTTATATTGGAGAACCACACATGCCTTCATCGGGTCCATGAGGTAGAGCTTCTACACCATGCAACTGTACTCCTCCCTGGTCTGGTACTGCACTATTCTGGCCCAGATTTGTTCATGAACTCTCTGCCTACTCCTATGTCTTCAAGATTTTTACCTGCTTTCTCTTCAAGAAGATTAAGTTTTTCTGCTTTAATATTTAGATCTGTGATCCATTTTGACTTGAGTTTGGTGCATGGTGGTAGAGATGGGTCTAATTTCAGTCTTTGGTGTGTGGTGAGCTAGTTTTTCCAGCACCATTTGTTAAAGAGGTTATTTTTCTTCCACTTAACTTGTTTGGCCCCTTTGTCAAACATCATGTGGCCGTGTGTTTGTTGTTGTGGCTGCATCTTCAACTATGTTCCATTGATCCTCAGGTCTGTTCTTTTGCCAGTACCATGCTGATTTTATCACAGTAGATGTTTTAGTATAATTTCAAGTCAGGGATTGCGATGCCACCTGACTTATTCTTGTTCCCCAGGATTGTTTTTGCTATTCTGGGTCTACTCTGGTTTTGGATGAATTTTAGGAATGCTTTCTCTAGATCTGTGAGATATTCTATAGATATTTTCATTGGAATTGCTTTGAATCTCTACAACAATTTTGGAAGTATGGTCATTTTCAAAATGTTCATTCTTCAGATCCATGAGCAAAGAATATCTTTCCATTTTCCAAAATCCTCTTTGATCTCTTTTTTCGGAGTACTGTAATTTTCACTGTATAAATCTTTTACTTCTTTTGTTAGATTGATTTTTAAATATTTTATTTTATTGGATGTTCTTTTGAAAGGTATGGCTTCCTTAATTTCTCTCTCGGCATGTTTGTTGTTTGTGTCTAGGAATGCTATTGATTTTTGAATTTTGACTTTGTATCCAAGTATGCTACTGAGTCTGTTTATTAATTCTAGCAGTGTTCTGGTGGAGTTTTTGAGGTCTTCCATGTAAAGTATCATGTCATCTATAAATAATGATAATTTCACTTCTTCCTTTCCTATTCTTATTCCTTTTATATCTCTCTCTTATCTAATTTCTCTGGCTAATGTTTCCACAACTATGTTGAATAGGAGTGGTGACAGTGGACACCTTTGTCTTCTTCCTGATTTTAAAGTGAAAGCTTTTAGATTTTTTCCATTTAGTATGATGTTGGCTCTTGTTTTGTCATAAATGGCCCTGATCAGACTGATGTAAATATCATCTATTCTGATGTTTCTGTAGAGTTTTTAATCATGAAGGCTTGTCGTACTTTGTCAAAAGCTTTTTCTGCATTTATTAGGATTATTGTGTGATTTTTGTCTTTGGCTCTGTTGATATGGTGTATTACATGGATTGATTTCCATATATTGAACCATCCTTGCATCTCTGGGATGAAAGCTACTTGGTCATGGTGTGTTATCTTCTTAACGATTTGATGAATTCTGTTTGCTAGTATTTTATTGAGTATCTTTGCATCTATGTTCATTAGGGAGATTGGCCTATAGTTCTCTTTTTTTGTTTGGTTCTTTCTCTGGTTTTAGTATCAGTGTACTACTTGCCTCCAGAAATGAGTCAGGGAGAATTGGCTCCTTTTCAATCTCATGAAAGAGTTTGAGGATCTGGGGATATAGCTCAGTGGCATAAGTGCCTGCCTGTCAAGCACAAGTTCTTGAGTTCAATTGCTGGTACAAAAAAAAAAAAAAAAGAGTGTTAGCCTTAAATCTTCTCTGAATGTCTTGTAGAATTCAGTTGTGAATCCATCAGAATCTTGGTTTTTCTTTGTTGGTAGGCTTTTAATCACGTTTTCAGTTTCCATAATTGATATTGGGTTATTCAAGATTTCTATATCTCCTTGATTCAACTTTGGTAATTCTTATTTATCCAGGAATCTGTCCATTCTTCCATGTTTTCCACCCTAAGATTTGGAATAAAGATTTTCAAAATAGACACTGATGATCTTCTGACTCTCTATAGGATCTATAGTGATGTTAAACTTTCACTTTCCCTATTGTATGAATTTGAGTTTTTTCTTTCCTTTCTTTGATAAGACTTGCTGGAAGTTTATTAATTTTACTTATTCTTTAAAAGAACCAACTCTTTGATTCATTAATTCTTTGTAGTGTTTTCTTTGTCTTGATTGCATTCATTTTTGCCCTGATCTTTACAATTTCCTACCCTTAGGAGAATAAATGAACTGATCAAAAGGGCCATCATCTGTGTAACCTGAGTAAGAAAGATGAAGGTAACATTATGTAGGACAGCATCCAGAGCTAATTCCCTTCTATGTTCTCTATAATTCTGTATTTCCTAAGCCGTTTTTGTATTAGCAGAAGTGAAGATAACTTTATATTATACAGCATCCAGTGCAAATTCCCTACTATCTTATCTATAATTTGGTATTTCCTTTAATGTTTTTGTGTTAACTAATGTG
>PVLD010034557.1:0-12552 GCA_004027595.1 Dinomys branickii | reverse complement strand
TCCTCCCACTCTTTCCCTGGGTGTGGTCAGCATTCTGAACTGGTTGTCTGAGGCCTGGAGTCCATCTCACCCCCACCACACAGGTGTTTGTGCCTACCAGCTGTGGGTGTCACTGTCTGTGAAAGATGACCCTGGGCTGAGCTGTTTGGGGATGCGCTGAGCTTCCTCAGGGGAAATGCACCTTCTTGTTAATGTGACTGTGTAGATGTTGCCTGGTTGTCAGAGGGGAAGGTCCACCACCCAGGATGGCTTGAAGGAGAGACTCAGGCAGAGGGGCATCAGGAAGCCCCCTGATTTAGGGTACAAGTGAGGTGTTTAAAAGCACTGAGTTTTACATGAATTATCATTTGTTTCTGGAAGAGGTAGAACTTGAACTTCCTCATTTGTGATCCTTGCAGCAGGTAGCTCTGTCAGTATTAGACTTCCAATTGTCTGTTTATGGATAGAGGACCCCTGCTGTGCCCAAAGCAGCTGGGCTTACCTGTTCTTCTGGGTTTTGAAGTTCTTGGGCTTCAGTGTGTGCAGTGTCATGAACTGCCTTCTGTGCCTAACAACAAGAGTTTCATCCACAGAGCAATAATCAAAGGATGTTCTTTAAAATGGGTTGTGTCTGCAACCCTGTGGTTGTCATTTCTGCCTGATCCTTGTCTGACTTAAATTTACGTGAAGCTTACAGATGTCGAAGATTGTGGTGATGGTCACTCAACTCCCAGAATGGCAGAAAAAATGTTCTCTGCCCGTGTGGGTTGCTGTGTGCAGCTTTGCAGAAGGTGGCACCCAGACCTCTGGCCCACGCTGAATCATCTTACCATAACACTTACATCCACCTGGGAGTGCAGGTGGCTGGGAATTGTAGCTGTTTTTCTGGCTCCCAGGCTGTTATCTGATCTGCAGGTCAGTGCTCAGCCTGGGCCCTTAGACTCCAGAGTTAAGGAGTTAGAAAGCTGCCTGTTGATGTCTTCAGCTGAGAAAGCCAAACAGTGGGTCTCAGGAGCCTAGTACCATGCGGGCCTCTGGCAGACAGAGTAGGCTCCTTAATCCTGCGCAGGCCTGTCCAGGCTGAAGCACCAGGCTCTTCTTTCTCCTCTTCACCCATAAGAGGAGAGGAGAGCAGCTGGCGCCTTTATGGCTTACACAGGACCTTGCGGTTGGGCTGACCCATGGACACCCATAGTACAGGGCATTATGGGAGAGTCTGGCAAATCAAGCCAGTGATGACAGGTGGGTTGGTTGGTGTCAGTGTGATATGGAAAGTGAAAGTATGGCACAGGCTGAGCTCTGTCCCCCTCGTAAGTGGCCCTGAGGTTGAGGAACTGTGAGAGAGCTCCAATGAGGGACCTTGCCGCTTGCGTGCTAGAACCCTTAGGGAGGAGCCTGTTCTTTCCTCCCAGGTTGTGGAGTGCTCTTTTGTTCCCTTAAACCCTCACGTTGGGCTGGGGAGGGTTTTTGTGGCGCGTTGGCATTGAGCTACATACCCAGTTCTTTTTTTTTCACTTTGAAAGAGAATCTCACAAAATTGCCTAGGTTAATCTTGAACTCTTGACCTGCCTGCCTCAGTCTCCCAAGTAGCTAGGATTATAGGAATGTGCCACTGTCCAATTTAGAGAATCTACTTGTAAAGATAGTTCGCTGTCTTATTTTAAAATAAAATTTAGATCTTACAGAAGCAGAAAGTACCTATGAACCACAGAGAAATCATATCTTGCTCAGTGGTGGCACAAACCTTTAATCCCAGCTGCTTGGTAGGCTGAGGTATGACAGTTGTAAGTTTGAAGCTATTGTGTTGGGGATGTAGCTCAGTAGCAGAGCACTTGTAGCACAGGGCCCTGGGTTTGATTCCCAGTGCTGCCCAAAAAGAGAGACAGAGATAAAAGAGAGAAGAAAATTAGCACCTTTTGCTGTGCATCCATATTTTTCTTTTTTAAAAAATCTTCATGTGACTATAGTGTGCACTTGATTTGTATCCTGCTTGTACACTAAATGTCAGGTATTTCCTATCATTAAACAGTCACATAGCATGATTTTGCACGTAGACATGTCCATTTCTAACCTATTTTTGGAGGGCATTTGAGGTTTCTTAGTGGTGTGGTAAGTATCTGTGTTGTTTCATTTCTTTCCATGAGTCCCAGAGAGTGAAAACTGCACACATGTATCTCAGTTACTTTTCTCTCATTGTTGAGACAAAATATCTAACATCCAAAGTTAAAAGGGGAAAGGTTTATTTGGTTCACAGTTCATAACCGGGTGACTCCAAGTCAGGATGGCAGAAGAAAGACAGTTCATGGTGGGCAGAAGGTAGCAATGCAAGCAAGCAAAATATGACTACAGCTCTTTCTATCCCTTATATCTTATCCAGGCTACATAGGGCTGATAGCACTACCCTTAATCCTAGTGCCCTAGAATCCTAGCTTGGCGCCATGAATCAATTCCCATGTTATACACTCTAGATTCAGCCTTCTGTAAAAAAGCCCAACCTGTAACTGCATGAGAGAATGGGAGGACATCTAGACATGAATCATAACATTCCAACCCTTACCCCACAAAGACTCATGTACATTCCTTTACTCAAAAGGCATTCAGTCTATCTAAGAGTTGTTAAAAGTCCTAATGGTTTCAGCATTTCTGAAAAGTCCAAGTGTCCTCTGAGATTTAAGGCAGACTCTTGGCTGTGAGCCCCTGTACAAGTGAAAACAAAGTTAAACACTTCTAGCCTTCACTGGCACAAGATAACATTACCATTCCAAAAGGGGGACACAAAGGAATGGGACCAAAACTAGTCCAAAATCTAACAGGATGTATTAGTTACTTTACTCTTGTTGCTGAGACAAAATACCTGACACCCAGAATTAAGGAAAGAAAGGTTTATTTAGCTTACAGTTTGTGGAGGTTTCAGTCCATATTCAGCTGGCTCTAAGGCAGGGGGACACATGGCAGAGGGCAACAATTCATGGTAGTAGAGGACAGCAAAACAACAAGAGCAAAAGGGAGGAGTGGCAGAGAGCAAGCCTCTTTCCCTGCCTTATACTGTATGCAAACTACTCACCCCAGGGCGGGTATAGCACACACACCCATAATCCCAACATTGGACCATGGATCAATCATAAACTCTAGAAGCCCATCCCATGACTGCATAAAGCTTTGGGGGGACATCCAGACACAAACCATAATGCAGGGTAAGCATTAAGTCTTACAGTTCCATGTGCAACATCTGAGGCAATCTGTGAACTCCAGTGGGCTTGGGTGGCTCCACCCCTACAATCCTGGTGGTGGTAGCTCCCATGGCTTCTTTTTTTGGCTGGCTTTGCTAACTCCTTGCAGCTTTTGTTAGATGATCCATGTTCCTGGCTGCTACAACTTTCTGGGGTTTCCATTGTACTGTTGACTTCCTACAGCCTCACATACTGTCCTGTCAGGGGGCATACTGCTTGCCCACCAGGCCTTCTGCTGAAATATGGGTGGAAGCTTTCCAAACCCCACAACTCTTGCATGCTGCATACACCTAAAACCAGCACCATGTGTATGAAAACCAGCATCTGCTGCCGGCTAGATCAGTATGCAGGCTTCCTTCTCTCTTGGCTATAGGGATCCAGTGCTTATGAACCAAATTCTGAGGAGCAGCTTCCCTAGGCCACCATCATTCCGGAACATGGTGCTCTGCAGCTTTATTCTCATAGTAAAGTCTTTCCCCTTTGCAAGTGTGAGGCTGCAAAGGGAGGAGTCTTGCTGCTGCTTGTGATACCCTTAGGCCATCTTTTCTATTCTCCTGTTTTTCCTCAGCAATCAAGATCTCTGCTAAGTCTTTGCAGGCCACAGGTTTACTGGAGCTTCTTTCTGGCCAAACTTAAAACATTTAAAATTCCAATGGGTTCTTTGATCTTGATTCTCAACATAATTCTGGCTAAAAAGCCCCCAAAAGTAGCAATGCCACCAACATTAGACTGCCTTGAAGACTCAACATTAGACTGCCTTGAAGTTTCTTCTGCAAGATAAATTAGTCTTCCACCCTTAATCTCAGTTTCAGGCAGAGTCTCTGGACACAAGCAAAATGCAGGCAAACTTTCTGCCAAGCCATTAAAACACATCATCTGGAGTCCAACAGCCAATGCAGTCCTTCTGAGCAGAAACCTGAACCTGGGAGCCTTTGCCAGCAGGATTTTGATCAGCCTTCTGTTCTGAGCGATTAAGTACATCCTGAGATGTTCCAGCTCTGAATTTTAAGCCAACATCTCCAAACCTTTCCTAACTTTTCCCCTTCCTACCAGCCAGTTCAAAAGCCTCCTAAACCATATGGTTTGGTACAGTTACAACAACAACCCCACTGTGGTACCAAATTCTGTCTCCGTTACTTTTTGATAAAATATCCAATACTGATAACCTATAGTTAGAGGAGGAAAGGTTTATTTCAGCTTATAGTTTGTAGGGGTTTCAGTCCATAGTCATGTGGCTCCAAGGTAGGTGGCATGACAAAGAGGTATCACAGAGCAGAAACAGTTTATGGCAGGCAGAATATAGCAAAAGCTAGCAAGGGGCCATAAGCAGTGTCTTTCTATCCCTTCTATGCTCTATAGAGGCTAGCAGGATTAGGGTGGTGCCAAAGCAGTCAGTGGACTGATACAGTGATCCCACACCTTAATCCCAGCATCACACATTCTAGATTCACCCACCTCTGAAAAAACCCAAGCTATGACCACATGAGGCTTTGGAGAGACATCTAGACACAAACCAGAACATGTTAATACTTTTGGGCTGCCCTATTATTGATGTGTCCTGCAGTCTTAGGAAGTCACTGTTGTTATTTCCAGAGCACTGTAATTAGCCCAGTGATGGGCACACATTGTCCATGTTCCCAGAAAACACTTGGTTCTAAAGAGCTAACTTTCCTCAAGCTGAAGGATTGTCTATTAAGTACTAGAGTATGGTTTCCTCATTACAAAAAATGGGGTACCATCTGGTTTAAGGGGTTCCACCTCTGTGGATATGGGGACATGCTTTGTAGATTTTTATTTTTGCAGTTAAGGAAACCCAAACCTACTGCCCACATGTCCTTTCTTTGACTGAGATGTCTCCCAGTCCCAGCTGCCTCCCTGAGTGCAGCAGAGGAGGCAGAGAGGAAGTGCCCATCCTGACCCTCTCTACTCTGTGCTCTGCAGTGGGTTAACACAAGAGGCCATGTGCTGCAGAGTCAGAAGAAGCTAAGCCTACTAAGAGGTTATACCCTCTTTTTAGGGGTGGGTGAAGTGTGCTGTTTTACGGGTAATGCTGGTGACTTTGGATATGGAGAGATACCTGGTAGATACACAGCTGCCTGCTGTGTGTAGGAATGCTGGTGGTGGCTTTTGTTGTTTATTTGGTTATAGGAAGTACAAACAAATCTAGCCCTAAGCTAAAGCCATCGGTTAATTTTCTTCATTCACCATAACTTGAGGTTTGTAAAAACCAGTTTTAATTTTAGCATTTTTCAAATACAATGCTACACCTTTACTCGCTATTTCACTTCACAGTTTTCAGTTAGCTACCATCACAGAGGTCTGATGAAAATATCAAAGGGAAAATTCCAGAAATAATTGTAAGTTTCCAGTTATGTGCCCATTCTGCATAGTGTGGTGAATTTAATCTTCCACTGCCCACCTCCCCCCCACCCCCCGTCATGCCTGGGGCATGAATGGCAAGTGTGTTCAGGCTCTCTGTGCCACTCATCTGTTAGTCACTTAGTCGCCCTCTCAGTCATCCGATTGGCTGCTGCCACTGTGGCAGTCCTTCTGCTCAGATAACCTTTATTTTACTTACTAATGGTCCAACAGTGCAGGAATGATGGCTGGCAGTTGAGGTATGCCAAAGAGAAGCCATAAAATACTTCTTTTAAGTGACAGTGTGAAAGTTACCAACTTTATGAGGGGGAAAATTGTTGAGATTGTTGTGATCTACAATGAGAATGGATCTTCTGTCCATAAAATGGTGAAGGAGAATCATGCTAGTCTTGTTGCTGTACCTCAGACTGCAGAAGTTATGACCACAATGTGAGTGCTTAGTGAAGACAGAAAGGCATTACATTTGTGCGTGTATAGGAGAAAACATAATTGGGTCTGTTCTCTTCAGGGTGTCAGTGCATTCACTGGTGACTTCAGGATGTGTCCCCTGAGGTTAGAGGGGACTGGTAGGTATTTGAGACTTTTCCTTTCTAGAAATGGTGGTTCCTTGGACTCATCTGGTTACACATGTACAATAATCTAAGTAATTTTGCAGTGTTAGACAGGTCTCCAATTTTTCCTTCCATAGCCTTGCTTTTTTTTTGCTGTAGGATACATTGAGGATCTGGAAGCACTTTGACTTGATTTTACATATGAGGACCTCAAAGGGCTTAGCTACATCTTTGCAGTCTTGATAGTGATATTCCTTAATTATGATGTCTTTGGAGTTAGGTCTTGATTATATGTATGTACTGTGAGGAATTTTTTATTTTCACATTTATACCATTTAGTTCTGTGTGCTGCAGTTAGGTGATTTGCAGCTTGCCTTTCTCTCTCTGTCCTTGGAATGATGACAGAAGCTGAGTTTGTTTCTACCTGGTGTTTCTCCTAGATGGAATAATCAGTTATTCAGAGAAATATTCATTCATGCTAGAACTTCTGGTGGCAGGTGCTAATTGAGCTAGAGCAATGCTGTAGCTTGAGTTTCCGGGGCTAGTGAGAATTCTAGGAGCTGCACAGTTTAAAAGCTTGCTGCTGTTTCCATGGCAGCCAAAGCTTCATTCTGGCTAGAGTGTCCTTATCTAGCAAATCAGTGCTAGGAACATTTATGAAGAAGGGAGGGGAGGAAAACTCTTACTGCCTTTTGATTAAAAGACAAAAACCCTCTTACTCAGCTGATTGTGCAGATCAGGGAGCTGCAAGGATCAGAGGTAAGGAAGCTAAATGGTGTGGATAGTGTTTTCTTTAGGGGGCTGTTTGTCTTTGTCTCCATGTAATTTCCTTCCCACTGAGCTTTTGCTACTTGCTTTCTAAGTGTTGGATGTGTTGTTCCCTTTGGTATTTGGGTATAGTTCTAATAGAACTTGGAGGGGATTCAGTTTTTTCAAACTTTAGTTTCAGATCCTAATTCCTTGCCCCTTTACTGTTTTGACTGCCTAATTTTATTGTTTATTTTAAGAGATGAGTTTGTCTTAATGTTGCCCAGGCTGGCTTTGAACTTGTGGGCTCAAGACATCCTACTGCCTCAGCCTCCCAAATAACTGGAACTGCAGGCCTCTGCCACTGTACCTAGCTTGCCCCTAAATTCCAGAAAGTATCATAATAAGCATTTGAATTTGGCCCCATATTAAAAATATTTGCTATCAGGTAAACTGTTAGTAAAGTTTGCCTTTTTTCACTTAGACACCATTATGCTTGCTGTTGTGTTCTGGTGTTGTGCTGTTGGTTGGTGGGGGCAGGCAGTGCCAGCTGAGAGGCTGTGTGATGAGATTTTCTGGAACTTGCACCACTGGGAGGGGGGCAGGTGACGTAGGCCTCAGCAGAGGTGGAACAGAGCTAGTGGCTAGAAAACCAGTGAGGTTTCTTGGAGGGACTTTGGGAGCCAGTCCAGATCTAGGGCAGAGTTAGAGGCAAGGGTATCATCTGACATGGTATTTTAGGGGATTCCCCGAGTTATAATATTGAGAATGGACCCTAGGATTAAGGGTGACACTGTCAGGTCAGTTAGGACCCTTCTGTGGTGGCCTAGGCAGACGCATGGAGGTAGTGGCATGATGGGGTCTTAGATTCCCTGAAAAGCAGAGCCCAGCAGGCTTCTGATCCTTGGCCCTGGCGTGAGGTGGGAGACAGAGGCAAGCTAATTCCATATGAGATGTTGGCCTCAAAATACAGTGGTACCTCAATTCACGAACTTAATTTTTTCCACAATTGTGGTTGCAAACTGAATTGGACAAGTGGATCAAATTTCCACACAAGATCAGCATTTACTGTAACCATTGGATTTGCTTCAGTTCTCAGAATTAAGTTCATGAACCAAGGTACCACTGTACTTTGAGTGCTGTCCTGGTGGCATTGCAACCTTCATCATCACAACCCTAATGGCGGCCAGGGAGACTGTGCTCCCATCTTTATGTGTGTTTTGAAGACTAGGAGACCCTTGAACAATCAAAATTTAAAGACAGGCTTGTGATCCTTTCCACTGTCACTTTGTGCATGTGCACATTCATGCTTGTGTATGCACAAGTGGGGGGTATGTATCTCTTACACACACACACACACACACACATTATAGCCAAGTGTGGCTCCCCAACCATTTGGGGACAGGACAGTATCTGGGGGAGAGAAACTGAGCTGCTTCCAGCTCCTTCTAGAAGGGGGTCAGGAAGGGAATTAACCTGATGCTTTCTGTTTACTCTATTTTTTTACAAGGCCAGCACTCCAGGTAGAGGCTGTTCCCATGGTGCTACTGCATGCTTCTTTCCTGAGAGATGGGGTTCTGTATGTCTGGACCAGTCTGTAAGCACATGCCCTACCCCGTAAGTCCTTAAGGATTCCTGGTAGCATCCCACAGCTCTGTTGGTGATTCTCATATTTTCCTTCACAGATGGAAAAGTAGCTTCTAGAAGTGGGTGTGTCAGGCCACTTTGAGTTAATAGCTCTGATCAACTTCATCCTAGACCTGCATCAGTCCCTGAGGGTTGATGCCTGTCAGGGGATCCTCTTTGTAGGAATCCTGTAGGTGCCTGTGTGGTAAAGGCTTGGTTCCTAACTTAGTTACTTTTCTATCAGTGGAACAAAATATCCAATACTCAGAACTTAAAGAAGTAGAAGTATATTTTGGCCTACAGTTTCGTCCATGTTAGGCTGGCTCCAAGTAGAAATGGCATGGTAGGAGAAAGCTGTTCAAGCCTGGCAGAGAGCAACAGAGAGTGTAGGACCTGGGACAAGCATATACCCTTCATGTCCTATACCCCAATGACCCTCCTCACGGCATACCCAGCTATAAACTCATTAATGTACGTGTCCATTGGTAAGTGTAGCAGCCCCATGAGCCAGTCACCTTGCAAACAGATGAGACTTTGGTGGGACAATTTAGATCTAAACCATAGCAGTTTCCAGTGAGTTTCCCTGCCCTACTTTGTAGAGTGCGCCCATACGTTAGAAGGATCCGTGTTGACAACTAGGAGGACAGTTTCAGCCAGGTCTTTCATGGTGCCTCTGCTAGATTCTGCATTCATTCCAGGAGGTTTTCATCTGCTAATTTTCAGGTGCATTGAGCCCATTTGTTAGGAGTCATTCTCTGCTAGCTGGTAGGGTCACCATCTTGCAGTGGATGTGGGAGATCCAGGAGATGGATGGTCTAACTGCTGGCCAGCATGGGCTAACGTATTGTCATAGGGAACTAGGAAGCCCCCTGGCCTGGGGAAGGATCCTTCAGTATCCACAGTTTACTGCTGAGGAAGTGGGCCCAGCAAAGTTAAGTGGGCTCATCCGAGGTCTGCCAGCTGGTTTGTGGCAGTCCTCCTGGGCGTGTTGTGCAGACCGTGGAGACTGGGCAGGATATCAGGGGTGCGGGTGACCTACTCAGAGGCAGCTCACTGTATGCTGCTGGGTAGGCCTGACTCCTTATGTCCTGAGAGCCCCTGTGTTCTTGTCACCTCACCAAAGGACAGAAGTTCTTGGCCTTCAAAATAGTACATAGGTACGTAATCAGTGTATGCTATTGTGATTTGTGTAGAGGGTGCAGTAGCTTTTTCAGGAGAGTAAATTAGTTCTGGTGTTTATCTGTCTTGAAATTTACTTACATTGCAGTACGGCAGTTTCTGAGCATAAAATAAGAAAGTAATCTTCACTTGTTTGTTGCTGATGCACTAGTCTCTGCTTACTGTCCAAAAGAGAAGTGGGCCTTCTTTGAACTGTGTGATTATCTTGTTCTTTTCACTAACAGGCAGGGATTTCTCAAAATTGCTTTCCTGTTTTAATGGTTAGCCTGGCCTCTGAATTCAGTGGTTATGGATCTGTGTCTTCTAAAAGTAATATGATTCAGAGTAGGTACTGGATACCCAGGGCTATACCATAGGCCTCTGGGTCGGATGGAGCCTTAAGGAAGAACCTAGGAGCCTAGGCTGACTGAGAGGATGCAGGGCCCCCAGGATTTTAAAAACAGGGCCAAGTGCCTCTGTTGGCCAGGGGGAGGGGTTGATAGTTACTTGTCCTGCAGTGAGCCTACAGTTCTGCTTGCTGGCCAGGGCCATGGTAGCCTAGCCAAGGAAAGAAGTAGGGCCTGAGGGGAGACCTTGGTGGAGGTAGGAGAGACCTCCGGGGCACTGTTCAGTATGAGAAGCACTAGTCCCCAAGGGCCAGTCTATACTGGTGCTTGTGGTCAGCAAGAAGTTATGCTAAAGTTCTCTGCATGGCCAGCTATTCTCTGATGTCAGGATACTAATTCACCAGCAATGCTTTAATGAGATTGATGGGTACAATGATCCCCTCCCTCCCTGGGACCACCTTCCAGATTTTGCCTGATTTGGTTCCTCAATACTCAAGAGTGTTTTATGCACAGAGACACAAACATCCACATATATAGTATAAATAGACATCAACGCACACAGACACATAGGTAGATACAAACATGTGCAGACACAAATCTGGCTGCTCACCTTTTCTCCCTTCATCAATAAGTTGACAGCAAGCTCAGGTCAGTCAAGAGGAGGGCAAGTAAGAGGGTGTGGAATGTGGGGGATGTTGGATTTTAGTGTATGAGGTATCCTTGACTGTCTTGTGACACAGAGCACACAGTGGCTATGTCATTAAAGAGTTTAGGCCTGGTTATGCTTTCATTACTCACATTGGGAGTGCCAGCAACTTCTCTACAGACTAGGATGCTTTCAGAGTAAAAGAAAGTATAGTCACATTTATATCAGGTGACATAGTGCCCTGTGGGTAGGGCATGTGGTCTCAGACCTTCAGCGCCTTGCAGTAGAGTTCTAGGCTCTCCTGGATGGTCAAGTCATGGACCCCACTGGGGCCTAGCAAGAGCCGGAGGGCTACTCTAGCTCAGACTCCATGGTGGTGACCAGCTGTTTGTTCTGGGGAGGGCACAAAGTCATATGCCTAATTTCAATTTGTGTTAATTGTGTGTGCCTGAAACCAACCTAGTTTCCTTAGGGTGGCGCACATAACACCTAGGAGCAGGTAAATGCAGCTCGGGACTGTCACAGTGTGAGCCAGTTGCGTAGAAAGCTTCTCCAGGCATATTCTACTACATGATTGCACCACTCTTTATTTAAATAGAAGAACACAACATTGAGTTTTTAAAATAAACTTTTTGGAGAAGTTTTCGATTTGCAGCAAAATTGAGAGTTTATTCTATTTTCCTTAAATGTACACAGCCTTCCACTGTCAGCATCCCCACCAGAGGGGTTCCTTTGTGGCAGTCAGTGACCTTCCATACTTTTATTGTAGGGTACACAATCAGTGTTGAATATCCATGGGTTTGGACAAATGTGTAATGATGTGGATGCCACCAATATAGCATCATACAGACTATTTTCCTTGCCCTGAAATCCCCTTTGCCCTGCTTATTCAATAGGGTCTTTATACTGTCTGCATAATTTTGTCTTTGCTGGGGTGTAGAGTTAGAATCACATAGACTGGCTCCCTCTGCTTAGCAATATGTATATAAGGATCCAGCGTGTTTTTGTGGCTTGATTGCTCATTCCTTTTTGGTGCTGAATGACATTTGTCTGGTTGTACCACAGTGTATTTGTCCATTTGCCTACTGAAGGATGTCTTGGGTGCTTCCACATTTTGGAAATTATGCATAAAGTTGCAGTAAACATTTGTATAGCTAAGATTTCAATTCCTTTGGGTAAATACCAATGAGCTTGCTTCCAGATTGCAGTGTGAAAGTATGTTGTTTTTAAAAACAGTGAAACTATGTTCCTGTGTGGTTGTCCCATTTTGCGTTCCCAGTGAGAGTTCATGTTGCTCTCCGTCCTGGCCGGTCCTTGGTGATGTGCTTGCCCTGCATTTTGGCCATTCTAACAGGTGTGTGGTGGCATCTGTTGTTTAAATTGGCCATTGCCTGATGAAATAGGATGTAGAACATCTTTTCATATGCTGACTTGCACATTGTTTATATCTGTATGAAGTGCCTGTGAAAATCTTTGACCTATTTATCAAGTTGTTTTCTTACTGATTTAAGAGTTCTTTGCACATTTTGAATAATAACCCTTATCAGATGTGTTTTTTGCAGATATTTTCTCCTGGTCTGTGGCTGGTCCTCTCATTCTCTCTCTTTTTTTTTTTTTATTTTAAAGACAAAAGAATGGAAACATATGAACCAGAATAAGCCATAAACAATATCGAAAATACAAAGTTATAACAGAATATAGTAGGGAATTAGCACTGGATGTTGTATTACATAATGTTATCTTCACATTAGTTAACACATAAACATTAAAGGAAATACCAAATTATAGAGAAGATAGTAGGGAATTAGCACTGGATGCTGTATAATATAAAGTTATCTTCACTTCTGTTAATACAAAAACGATTGAGGAAATACAAAATTATAGAGAAC
>PVLD010034556.1:0-12552 GCA_004027595.1 Dinomys branickii | reverse complement strand
TGGCTGCTTCTGAGGCAGAGTGGCACAAGGCAGAGGGCAAACTGTTCATGGCGGCAGCATACAGCAAAAAGACCAGAGCAAAAGGGGCAAATGACTGCAAGCAGCCTCCCTCCTTCCCTTACATTGTAAACAGCCTACCCCCACCCAGGGGGTGTGTAGCTCTCACACAATCTCCATGCCTTCCTTTTCCACAGGCTCAGGATATATACAAAGTAAGCACTCTGGCTTCCTGCTGAATTGCTCAGTTAAACCTCCAGATTCCCCAAGTTGACACAATGTATCAACCATAACACTCATGAATTTAGGGAAATAATTTCACTGATGAACTAATCCACTGGCAAGTTCATAGCTGGAGGTGCTGTTAGGAAGTGAGGCTTGGTTGGAGGGAGCAGGTCGCTGAGAGCATGCGTTTCATAGCTATATCCTGTCCCCAATTCCTTTCTCTCGGGTTTGCTTTCTTACTGTGTCTCTCTGCTTCCTGACTGCCATGGGTTGAGCAGCTCTCCTTTGCCACACACTTTGGCTATGAGGTTCCTGCCTTGGAGACAGATGACCATGCTGAAACCTTTAAATCTGTGAGGCAAATTAAACCTCCCTTTCCCTAACTTGTGGGCAGCCCCGTAGCAGAAAAGCTAAGTAATGTCCCTCCTTTACAAGATACTGCCATTTTGAGAGAGGACTATGCTGTTGTTCCCTAGGAAAAAATCTCTCTATGCACATCTGTGGCAGCACTGTCCCACAGATCACTCTGCAGTGATGGGATGTGGCAACTGCTAGTACAGCAAGTTCAATTGAGGAAACGGATCTAATTTAATTTAATATTTAAGTATGTATGTATTTATTGAGGTACTGTCACTGAACCCAGGGATGTCATAAGGAGCTACCTCCTCAATTGTTTTTGACTTTTTTTTTAAATTTTGAGACCGGATCTCACTAGATCACTAGGCTACGTTCAAAATTCTGATCCTCCTGCCTTAGCATCCAAAAGTGCCAATATTATAGGAGTGTCCAGCCATACCTAGCTTGTTTTATTTTATGAATATTAATTGACAGAACCATAAATCTAGAGACTACTTTGGATGTTCTAAACCAATTAGAATGCTGTCGGTAATTTTTATATTTAATGCATTAAATAACTCATTCTCAAAGATATAGACAGAAAAATAGATAATAAAAGGAAGGCTTTCACACTGTGTATGTCAAAGCAGCCAGAAACAAATGAGATGATTTGAATTACTCCTCTTCCAAATCTTCATGATGGGCAACGGACTATTACTACCTGCACTCCAGGACTTTATGGCTCTCAGTAATTTTCATGCAGTTTATGCTCCGTAGCTTGTGTGAGTTCAGTGCTGCTTACTTACGCCTTTTCAGTAGCCCTTACTCAACTGAGAAAGCTTTAATTACTTTTTACATAACTTTAAGACATTCTTCTCTAGACCGTGCTTCGTGAGAGATAAATTGATCACGTATTCAACATGATGTTTTTCACTCAAATAGCATTTATCTCCACATGCACTCAAAGATAAGTGCATGTATTGATGGACAGCAACTTCTTACTAGGTAGCAGAATTAAAGAGACTCCGTAAGCCACTAAGAAAAATAAAAGAGTGAAGGAAAGGAAGGTTGCTAGAGTTCATACAGTTAGAGATCCGCATCATGGGATTGGAGAGGGGTGACATAGCCACAAAATAGAACAGCACTACCAACAACAAACCTAAGTAGTTGACCGAACACATGCACATTCCACAAACTATCAATTTCACTGCTAGGTATATGTGAAACACAAATGTGTCCACCAAAGAACATATACAAGACAAGTCCTAGCAGCACTATTTAACAGTCCCAAATTGGGAGTTACCAAGTGCCTTTCAGTGGTAAAGTTGATAAATAAATTGTTATGCAGTCACAGAATGACTATTACATCAATGAGAATAGAATGATCAAAAACTTCACATAATTTGAATGAATCTCAAAAACAATTTTATGGAGAAGAAGAAAAACATGGCTCATACTTTGCAAATACATTTACATAATGTTTGCAATGCAATTATACTATTTTATGGTGTTGGCAATCAGAGCAGTGGTTAACCCAGAGGGTTTATTTGGCAAAGGGCATAGGAGGCTTTCAGGTACTGGCAATGTTTTCCTTCGTTATCTGGATCCTACTTACAATTATTTATTGCTACATAGCAAATTACCTCAGAACTTAGCACTGTAAAACCACAGACACACCATGCATAGTGGCACATTTCTATAATTCCATCACTCAAGAAGTTAAGGCAGGTGTTCTGCGGTGAGTTCAAGGCCAAGGCTGCATAGCAAGACCTGTCTGAAAACAAACAAAAAAAAAATAAAAAATAAAACCACAGGTATGCATTATCTCACATTTCCTGTGATTGGGAAACTCGGCCCACCTTATGTGCATGTCTCTCACTCAAGATTTCTCACAAGGGCTCAGTTAAGGTATTGTCTGGGCTGTGGTTTCAACCAAAGCTCAACAGGGAAGAAATGCGTTTCTAAATACACTCATGTTCAAACAGGATTGTTTCTCATAGGCTGTTGGACCAAGGGCTTGAGTTCCTTACTAGTCCCTGGGCCCCTTCCCATGTGGGCTGAACCAGAAGGCAGCCTGCAGTAGTTGGTATCTGGTTCCCTTCAGAGCAAATGAACAAGAATGCAAAAGGGAGTGAGAACACATTATACAAGGTCAAGATTTTTAAAACCTAACCTTGAGTGTACCATTCTATCACTTGTTCTCTATTCTCTTTGTTAGAAATGAATCCGTAAGTACAGCCCATATCTGCTGAGAAAGGGCCAAGCACAGTCTGAGCATTGCAAGGTGGAGATTACTAGGAGTCATCCTGGTGGTGAAGTACCACATGTATGTTCAGTTTCTAAAATGTAATGAGCTGTGCACTTCAGCCTTCTGTACCTCTCTGCATACACATTGTACTTAAAGGTTTGGTTGACTCAGTAATTGATTAACTAACAAGACCTCTAGATCTCACGAAAGAGACCTCCAACCTTCAGGTAGACTTTCCCTAACTGGAAGTTCTAAATTAAAAGAAATAAAAGTTGGCCTTCTAGAAACAGAGCCCTGTCTTCCAACCCTCCCCTGTCAGCTGGGTAAACTGCAGCTTTACTAAGTATTTATCTCTCTTCTCTGATCACCGTGCATACCTGTGATCATCACTGCTCTGAAGGCCCACGGAGCCTGAAGAGCCAAGGTTTTCTCTCTGGTTAGACAGGCATGGAACCTGGTGCTTCTTGTGTTGTAGAAAGAGAACATGGGCCTGTGTTCACATTGCTGGACCAGGAAGCCTCTGAGAAGGTGAAGAATGTAAATTGTAGTACTCAGAGTTACCCACTAGTAACGATGAATGTCAAAAGGACGGGAAATAAAGATTCCTTCAGTAAACAGCATAAATAGGCTATATATTGTCCCTGATTACAGGGCCAGCCTAGTTCTAGGCACTGCTTATCTTTGAGGACTTGCGTCCACTGCTATGAACATGCATAGAGATGAAAAGAAAAGGAATTCACCAGGAAATTCTTGTCCCAAGTGATGAAAACAAAACAGTAATCATGTGAAGGCTTGAGAAATGTTAGCAAAGGAGCTGCAAGTTAAAATGCACTGCATTTCACACTATGAAAAATGCTCTTTGGCTATTTTTCAAACCATTCCTTTTTCTTCAGTTTGTTCCAAACCAGGGCTGGATTGATCATCAGTGGAGCACAGAGCAGTAGTTAACTGGTTTCTCATGGTGTTAATCTGGGCCCATGGCAGTGCCTTGTAGGCAGCCATTTATTGTGTGTTTTTTATTTTGGTAGTATTTTTCCTGATTTTAGTTTGCTCTGGCAGTTCATTACAAAATGATTTACAAGAAATGCTGTTCCAAATAGGGATTCTTTAGAGGCCCTTCTAAAGAGTCTTCCACGTAATGATCTAACAATTATTGCTAAGAATCAGCTTACCCTTGTATTCCTCCCTTGGCCCCCTAAATAGGCCCTTGCTTCCTTCCACTTTGTCTCCTACTCGCCATTTTCAGCACAGTCGCCCGAGGAATCTTTTCAAAACGTGTATTGTATCTTGTCTGTTTTCTGCTACAGACTTATACCTGAAGCCAGCGTCTCTCCATGGCCTAACAGTTTCCCAATAATATGGCCCCTGAACCTCTCCCAGACTTTCTACCATGGAATTCTGCCCTCCTCCTTTACAGGCTCAATGGGGTCTTGGCTCTGACTCAGTCCTCCTTGGTAGGCACCACAGAAGTCCTCTGCACTGGCAATCCCCTATCCTGCTCTCTTACACATTGTCACCCAGATGTCTCCTGTTAATGAGACTTGTCCACACTATTCATGATGGCACAGCAGCCTGGCAGCCCACCCTTCAGCACTCACAGATACCCCCTTTCCACCACATCACCTCCACTATGCTGTGTTTTACATACACAGTCTATACTTGTCCCTATTTATCCATGCTTTCACTTTCCCATGGTTTCAGTTACACACGATGAACCACAATATGAAAATATTACATGGAACATTCCAGAAACAAACAATGCATAAGTTTGAAATTGTTTGTTGTTCTCTGTAGTGTGCTGAAATCTCACCGGTATAGATGAGCCATCTGGAACATGTCTCCTCCATTTGACTCACATGCTTACATTCTATATTGCTGTCCATCCATTAGTCACTTAGTAGCTGTCTTGGTTGTCACATTGGCTTTCAAAGCATCATAGTGCTTATGTTCAAGGAACGTGTAGGATTTGGTTCAACTCGCGATTTTAAGTGTCTGCTGGGGATATTGAAACATATTTCCCATACACAAGGGAAGTCTAACTATTTTGGGAAGATATTTTTATTGAATATTTTCTCTGTCTAAAGGGTGAAAGCTCCAGATTAAGCATTTTAGGCTTTGTTTTACTCAACCAACAGGATTTCTTAGCCTTATCTCTGTTGATATTCTGTACTAGATAGAAATCTGTATTATGGGGGCTGCTCTGTGCATTGTAGGATGGTTTGCAGCCTACCTGCCCTCTACCTATTAGCACCTTTCCTACTCGTGCCAAATACAAATGTCTTCAGACACCGCCAAGTGCCTCCTGTGGAGGAAAATCACTCCACACTGAGAATTGCTGATGCATCCCAAATGGATGGCTTCAGGTCAATGCTCATTAAATATTTATTGAAAGAACACATGAAGTGAGAAGTGTTTAGCATCACACGTGTACAATTATATTTTTACCCCAAGAGACCCTGTTGTTTTTTATATATCTTAAATATAAATTAAGTTCCATTTTCATCCACTAGGTAAGTAAGTAGTTCAAAGGCCAAAGACAACATTCACTGAACAAAAAGTGAACTAAATGGACAAAAAATTACATCACACCAAACACAGGTGTCATGTGCAAATAAAACACTCTTGGCAGCAGCTTCCAAATTCAGTGTCAGAACTGAGTTGTACTGCAGAGGTTTAAGAAATTAGAATGAAATGAAGAGTTTGAAGTGATACACTCTCATCAAAATGTTAGTTTTGCTAATCTTGATATCAATTATATGGATTTTACGCTTAATAGCCTAATATTCTTTACAAAGAAAATCACAGCCTAAGCCTAAAACACCTTCAAGTAAAATGTGAATTAGACATTGCTGAGAATTCTAGCTTCTCCATCAGTTCTATTTAAGTCATTAATTGTATGTAAGCTATTTAATTCTAAACCAGAAATTATAATGTACTTTAATCCTTTCTTTTTAAAATTAAATATATACTCCTCAAAGCAATACCAATCACGTCCTCAAATTATTCTTTGTATTGAAATGCTTTTAGTCCAAGATGCTGATTGAGTCCTCTCTCTAAATTGACTAGTTCTTCTCATCCTCCATACCAATCTCCAAAGACCCATAATTAATGTTACAATTGTTCTGATCCTATTCGCAGCATTGTCTCTATACTTCAGCACATGTTTGTATAAGACAGCCTTGGTGTTTTGTTTATTTGGGTGGGTTTGCTTTTGTATTATGTTTTATTGTAGGTCTCACTTAAAATATACTAAGCAGCTGATAGCTTGGCTGTTTTCCCTTGCCTCATAAGGAGGATGTACTCAGTTTCAAACCCATTTGACCCCAATGAATGCCTATTGTTTTAAAAACATAGTTTTCAAATTCTTTATGGAAAGATGATGTTCCAACTGTCCATTGCAGCTAGCAAATGTACATAATGATTTCATAAAATGATTTCTTACTCCTCATGCTTCTGTGGGTTGACGGGTCTCATCCAGATGGTTCTTGCTGGGGTCTCTCATGTCGCCGCAGTTAAA
This sequence comes from Dinomys branickii, assembly GCA_004027595.1. NCBI lineage: Eukaryota > Metazoa > Chordata > Mammalia > Rodentia > Dinomyidae > Dinomys > Dinomys branickii. Next base: position 6,229 of record PVLD010034556.1, on the reverse strand, counting down.
TCGCAGCTATGGCTGCAGCCATCCAAAGGCTTGATTGGGCCAGATTTCTGGGAGTACTTCTTCATTCCTGTGTTGTTCCCTGACCTTAGAGAGCTGGCAGAGTCAAGGATGGCCAGGCATCTCTCCCTTTTCTCACACTGCTTCTGTACATAGCCACCTTGCTCACAGCAGGAGTCCCAAGGGTGTTGGAATTCTACTTTAGAGCTGGATTTCCTCAGAGTGACATTCTGAGGTACCATGTTCTGCTGTAAGGCTTCCAGGACTCTCCTGACCAGAGCCTGGAAGTCATGCAATGTCCCTGTTACAATGTTGTATTGTCAAAAGTAAATCACAGGCCTAGTCCAGGTTCAGAGGGAAGAGACTACACAAAGATGTAAACCTTAGCACAATAGTGGAAGATCTATGGCATGTATGCCACGTGGACACACAGAGCTCTCCCTGTAGGCATGTGAGCCAGCCACCCCAGCAGCCAAGTATTGGATAATAGTTGTGTTTTTCTAAAATTAAACCTCAGTATTCAGGTTGAATTGGAATGTTGACGCTTAGAAATAAATAAATGGATTTGGGGTTACCGTTTGGGCGTTTGGTCTCTAAAAGTTTCACCATCAGTGCCCTACCAGGTACGGCTGGTTTTGTGTGTGGTGATTAACTATTGTGTCAACTTGAATGAAAAATGGCCAACTGATTGGCTTAGCATAACTGAATGTGATGGAATGGATTTACTAAAAATGAAAGACCCACTTGGGCACAGGAGGCACCAACAATTAGGCTCATAGCCTGAATACAATAAAAAGACAAAAGAGAAAGGATCTCTTCTCTTTCTTCACAATAGCTGCAGTCTTTTTGCCTTTGCCTTGCATATCTGTCTCCAGCTTCCAGTGCAGGTATCTCAGCCTTCCATCACAGACTCTTCAGTCTGCTGTTAGGGACTCCCATGGGACTCTGTAGTGAGCTTCAGGCCTTTGGCTTTCAACTGGGTCCTTCCCATCTGTCATGTGCAGACAGACCTTTTGCACTTTTCCACCCCTGATTCTGCAAGCAACCACTGAGAGCTTACCTTATAAACCCACATACATGCAAGCAATGCAATCATCCAGGTTTTCAGGGCAAACTCTAACATATTGCTTAATAATGATCTGCCTTTACTTCTTCCTTTGACTGCCAAACTGGTAGTCTTTTTGATTGACAACATAACCCCTCACTCCAAGGGGAAAATGGTTGTGGGGGAGACATGGTAAAATTGGTAGAAACCAAGCTATGGCTACTGCACAAGTGGAGTCTTTAATTTAGCTCCATTACATCTGTTACCCTGATGGCTAGGGTAGCTTCATTTTGCCCACTTTCTCCACAGCTTCCCTTAAACATAATTGAGAATGACAGATAAGCTTCTTTGCAGGTATGAGAGACAGGCAAGCTTCAGTAGGCGTGGGCAGAGTGTCAGTGCTTCATCTAGTCCAGGGTCGGCTACACTTAGCCATAATATGTTGACCTTTTCTGAAAACTTTCACTTACTAGACATTTCCATTCTCATCAACCAATGGCTACAGTACCTGTTAGGAATTGACTCTGTGGATAACTGTAATCCCTATTCAGAGTGCTGCAAAGGTCAAGGAGATGAAGTATGAAACCCCATCCCTAAAAGAGTCCTGCAGTAACTTTTCTGAAATGGAAAGTAGCACTACTTACTTCCACCAGCATCACCAGCTGATACTCTGTGTTGCTGCTTTTCAGGTCAGAAAAATCTTGCCATTCTTTTCACATCTGAAGTTTTAAATAGAAGAAAACAGTAGAAGGGAAACAAGTGGCTTCATCACAAAATACCCTAGGACTGAAGAAAGGCCCTTCCAAGCAAAGAGTCATCAGAAAAATGCTGGTAATCAGTTTTTATTTCCATCCACAGTGCCTGCTCCAGCAGAGAGGTTAAGGGTTGACATGCACTAGCTTGCAAAAAAGAATATTTTTCTAATCTCTTTGAAGGACTCTGAAGTGCAGGAAGAAGAAACAATCTTGTGTGTGCCCATATTTACCTTAGAAGTGAGAGTTCAAACACCCTTTTCACGGTGCTTTACCACCTTTCTTTCCAAATAAAAATACGGCACATCAATCTCAAGTTATTTTGGAATGTCATTTTAAAGTTTATAGAATCCTTTCATATACAGCCCCAAATTACCTCTTGATTTTGCCTTTTCAAACCTAACCTTTCATGCTGCATGTGGTAGCACATGCCTGTAATCCCAGCACTTGAGAGGCTGAGGTAGGAGGATCACTGCAAGTTTGAGGTTCCCTGAGCTACACAGTAAGCTCGATGCCAGCCCGAGCTACATAGCAAAACCCTGTCTCAAACAACAAAAAATAACCAACTATTCAGCCTTCAAAGATTGGTTATCTACTTCCACTTTTGAAATTTAAAATTCTACAGTTGACTTGTTTGATCTTAATTTAAATAAGACTCTTGTATGTGGACATAAAATATCATCTTAAATATTTTTCTTTTTGATATTTGCTTTGTTTAATTTTCCCAATCTCTTAGATAATCTCAATGCCCTTCACAACTCTGTTACATTCATATCAATCTCTGAGTTGATCAAGACATTTAATTAGTTTATCTAGAAGAGTAATACATAGTAGTACATGCTAAGATGATTACATAATGCAGCATTAAAGTTGTATAAATACAAAATGGAAAAGGCAGTTAAAGAAAGATATCAATTATGATGCTCTAAAATATAGAGAACACCAGCTGTAGCTTCATTGTTAAAGAGACTTTAAGGCTAGAGAGGTAGCTCAGTGGTAGAGTGCTTGCTAAAATTCATGAGACCCTGAGTTAGATCCTGGCACTGCCAAAAGGGGTGAGGGGTAGTACTGAAAATTCTGTCTCATTAAAATCTGGACATAGTAATAAATACCTGTCATCTCAGTGCTCTGGATGGCCGCAGCAGGAGAATCAGAAGTTCTAGCCCAGCTTGAATTATTTAGTCACTTAGCGAGACCCTCCCTCAAAAAATAAAAATAAAAAGGCCTGTGCTTAATGTTTACAATAGTATCTCCCATACTGAAAAAGAAATCTGAAATCTGAGCTTTTTGTTCATAGTTTGCTTTCACCAACATCTAGTGAAATTGTACTATGGGATGTGGTGTCACAGCATGGCCCACAACCATGAAGGCTGGGTGTCCCACACTTGTTTCAAGGGACTGTCACAAAAGGATGAGAAAAGACCTTTGCCAAAGACATAAAGAGAGAAGAAGGGAAAGCAGCTTTGACAAGAATGGTTTAGGCTTGCCTCTACTTTCCCTGGAGGTCAACACTGTGATTCAGGGATCTAAATGATGTTTTCAACAGATTCATCCATCTAAAAATATTGGCACTAACATTTGAAATACTCCTCAAAAGTAGAAAGTTTGCTTGCAATTTATGATGAAATACTTCTCTAAATGTGCTTCTAACTGGATTTTTAAAAGCCTCCAGCTATTTTAGGCCTTCCTAAAAAGAGGTTATCTGCTTGCTTGAATGTGGCATCTTCATTCCTGACTCCAGTCTTTATGTTGAGGCTATTTTAAATGAGCTTGAATCTATTTTTTCTTCCTAGGATTAAAGAATTTCTAAGGGTTCCAAAACATTATGAAGTTAATTTTTCTTCTCTGGTAGGTTATAGTTGAGTAGTTATACATTAGAAAAAGCAAGAAAAGAATAGCCCCAATTTTAATGACAGATAATTTTAGAAATATTTTATTTTAATGCAGATAACTTCATTCTTCAAATTGTAAAAGGAATATCAATATAGATTAGGATTCAGAAAATTCATGGTGCATCACTATCAATACAAAGGCTTTAAATATAATATACATATTTAAAAAAATATTTCCCACTTTCGATTTAGCAAAGTATGCAAAGCAGTGTTGCTTCTTGAAGTTGTTGACAGAAAAATATCTATGATTGCTAAAGTCATAGATGGGGACTATTTTTGAGATACTTCAAGATTACTCATTTGTAAGTCCCTCTTTATTATTGTGGCCAGCAGAATGTAAGATAGGCCTCAGTGAGATGGGCCACCTTGTATTCATAGCTTTGTACAGGCCCCTCTTTCATTATGACTGGGACTTGTGTTTGCTTCTGAGAGGTTATGATTGAGGTAATTGGGTCTTGCTTCCATGATTATGTTACATGAGACTATTATATTCATCATATTGTTAGCTTTGATGAAGCCAGGTGCCATTCTGGGAGCCCTACATGACAAGGAAAGTGGGTAGACCTAAGCCAACTATCAACAAAGAACCGAGATATTCAGTCAATAAGCTATGGAGGAGTTTAATTCTACCAAAACCATAAAAATGAGTTGGGAAGTGGCTGTTTTCTAATCAAACTCTCATTTGAGATCACATCTCTGGCCAATACTTTGCAGTTTGGTGACAGAATTTGAATAAGATGACTGACCTAAGCCACATCCATATTTTTGACCCACATGAACTGTGAGATAACAAATGAGTGTTGTGTTACATCACTGAGCTTGTGGTCGGCAGAACTATGACACCCCCCCAACGTCCATATCCAAATCTCTAGATGCTGAATTTGCTGATGTGATTAAGTCAATGATGGAGTGATTATCTAGGATTCCAGGCAGGTGCAATGTAATCCCAAGGGGCTTTGTCAATGAAACAGGTATGCAAGCAAGTCAGGGATTGGTTTGAAGATACTACACTGCTGGTTACAAAGAAGGAGGAGGGAGCCATCAGACCAGGAATATGAGCAGACACTAGAACTAAAAAGTCTCTAGAATAAAAGCAGCAGTCATAAAGAAACCTTGATTTTAACCCAGTAAAAACCAATTCAGACTTCCAGCCTTGAGCAAAGTAAGACAGTACATTTGTATTGTTTTGAGCCACTAAGTTTGTGAGTATTTGTTGCATCAGCACTAGGAAGCTAGTACAGTATTTATGCTTATAGGCATCTAAAATGAAAAGTAAGTGTCCATCTTCATGGTCCATCTGCTATTAGAAGCTACTGTACAAATCTATGAACATCAGCTTTTCTTTCCAGAAGTGAAAAAATACTTTAAGTATAGTGCCATTGAGCATTGCTAGAAAATTAGCATTTGTCTTTCAGTTTTATGGGCCCATCCATTCTCTTGCCCATTCTACTACCTTATGATTTGTTCTGATCTTTATTACTCATTCCTTTATTTTGAGACAAGGTCTCAATATGTAGTCCAGCCTGGCTTCAAACTCATGACAGTCCTCCAGCCTCAGCCTTCTGAGTGCTGGGATTGCAGGCATGTGCCACCATGCCTAGGTTTTATCCCTCACACTTAGGTTTAACTTTTATTGTTCTTCTTTGGGTTAAATGCCATTAGTCTAATATTTTAGTTCGGATTCAAAGAATAATATCTATTCAACTTATTCTAAGCAAAGAGAATTTGGGAATAAATATAGCATAGGTTTCAGAGATAGCATCAAATGGCAACTGTGTTTCCCCCCAGTTTCCCATTTATAATAGCCCTACATGGCCAGTTCTAGCTCTCAAGAAAATCTTGAGTAGGTCCCATGGATGTATTAAACAGGTGCAAAAACATTTTGCAACTATTTGTTCACTTGTGGTCACAACAATCTGTAACCTGTAATGAAAGTGTTCAATTGTCGTATGAGTTAAACTTCCAATTTGACAAACTTCTACTGTGCCCCTATTTCAGGCATGGAAAACTTGTAGTGGGTTAAGGGGCATTGTCAATATTTTCTCTATTGTCCAACATTCTTCCTTAGCTGTCTCTACTTCCCAATTGAAATGGGGCCAGGATGGTGAGAGGAAAACCTGGAATCCAGCACTGGTGCCTGTGTCTGTGGAAGATAATGATAGTTGACGTTTTCTCTTTTGAGTGCTTTTGTGAATTCCTGGAAGATTTCTCAGTTAAGTTACTCCAGTTGAAGCTCCCTTGAATCAGAGAGACCTCAAAGGGCTGGCTATGTTCAATGCTCCTCAGCTTCTATATCTTACTGCTCTGACCGTCTCACCCTTGGAAGAATATCAGTTGATCTGGAGGCCTTCCAAAGATGACCCCAACGATTCTATTGCGTCTTCCACATCTTGCTTCTGGATTCATTCATTCAGCCTGCATCCCTGGAAAGAGACTCATTCCACAAATGCAACCTCTGCCCGCCTCTCCCTGGTTCCTTTTTCCAGTTTTTGATTAAGTCTTTAGTTAGACCTCAGGCAAGTAAGGGGTTAAGGATTCCAACG
>PVLD010034555.1:0-12536 GCA_004027595.1 Dinomys branickii | reverse complement strand
AGCTGGTTTAAATGGAACCTCTAGACCTAATTTGTGGAGAAATCTCCAAACGGCTCTCCACAATGGTTGCACCAGTCTGCATTCCCACCAGCAGTGTAATAGAGTCCCTATTTCTCCACAGCCTCGCCAGCATCCGTTATTGGATGACTTTTTCATACTGGCCAGTCTTACTGGGGTGAGATGAAATCTCGATGTTGTTGTTTCTGACTTCCAGCAGCGACTTGCACTCTTCCTGCCACTCCTCCAGCCCCTCGGCTCACTTGAGCAAAGCAGGAGAGATGGAGAGGACGAGGTGGCGGGAGAGCGGCTGGGTTCCCAGTGGAGGCCAGCGAAGACTGAGGAGGCATCAGACAGATGGGACTGGGCTTTATTTCCTTCATCCCCCACCAAATGATTTTATACTATGTTCCCCTCATGGAGAATGTGAAAGACGGAAGGGACAGGGGCTTCATGGTACCCCTGTGTGATTGGTGCTCTGAAGAAAACAGCTCGGCATGAACACTAGCCAAAGAACTCACTGTCCAGAGAGCAGCCAGACTGGCCATGTCCAAGGAAGGTATCTTCAAATGCTGGGTCAAATCTACCTTACTGAAATGTCACTTTCACACTGGTTTTACCCTTTGTAACACTTAACCTGCACCATCAACTTGATTGGCTTAGGAGCTGCTCCCAGGAGTAGGAGAGCATATTTGTGGGTATGTACTGGTGGGCCATGGAGGGGTGACCCCAGAGTCTTTATCTGGTCTTTTCCTCTCTAGCAATGTTCCTCTGCTCTGTTTCCTGGCTGCCATGAATTAAGCATCGTTGCTCCACCAGGCCCTTACACCATGATGTTTTCTTTGCCATGAAGTCAGCTGACCATGGAGCGAATCCCCAGAAACTGTGAGCCAAGTTAATCTCTCTTTTAAGTTGTCTTGGGCTGGACATTGTGTCCCAACTGGATGTTGTGTCCCGGCAACAGGGAAGCTGGGTAACATACCCTTTGAAGCAGCAACAGACACATAAACTGGAAGACAATCATCAGAACCCTTGTGCTAGAAATGGTTCCACTTCGTTCCATTGTTATTTATCATAAACATAATGCATGTGAATCAGAGCTCAGCCACATAGAAGATACTAGGCACTGGCTTCTCCCGTCTTCAGTTTCCTCAGCTTCAGAGTGAAGATTATAATATATACTCTTTGGGGCTCTTTTAAGAGCTGGAAATAGTACATTCAGTCTTGTGTATTCATAGGTTCAAAATCTGCAGACTCAGCCAACCACCAAACAAAAATATCTGCATCTGTACTGAACATGTGAGGATCTTCCCTTGTCCTTATTCCTAAACCATGCAGTTAATAACTACTTAAATAGCATTTACATTGTATTAGGCTCTATAAATAATCCAGAGGTGACAAAGTATGAGAGAATGTGTAGTTTATATCCAAATGCTATGGCATTTTAGGTGAAGCACTTGGTCCTCAAGCCAAACAAGGGACAATGGTGTATGTAAAAAACAAAGCAGCACATAGTACCCACTCCATGCCTCAGTCCCCTGTTCTTAAAAGTACAGACAAGTTTCTGTTATGTTACCCCTAGAAGGTGATGTCTAGCACTGGGTATTGGGTTCCAGATGTGAAGGAGGCACAGAAGCAAAATACCAAGGTATGATCTCCTCCTTTGTATAAGTATTCTGGGTTCTCATAGAGCCTCGGACAAATATAATATTTGTGCTCTGATGAAACACCGCTCCCTAGCAGCTCACCCGAAGCCTGTGATCAGTACCTTATCCACAAACATTAAAGAGTGGCCCAAACATTGTTTTGTCCTTTGTAAAAAATAAAATAGATATAGGGGTGTTGTGTGGCATGAGCAGAGGTAGGGGTCAGGCTAAACTTTCCCATCAGAGGAGAAATGTATTCCAGGTATGCCTATAAAGTTTGGTATTATAACATGTGTTGGATAAAATTGAACATGAACTCTGAGCTTTGAGTGTGTGTTGGAATTTCCCCTCTGCTTATGCCTTAGTTACTTTTCTCTCCTTGTTGAGACAAATACCCAACACCCAAAGTAGAAGGGGAAAAAGGTTTATTTAGTCATAGTTCGTAGGAGTTTCAGTCCATATTTGGCTGGCTCCAGGGCAGGATGACATGGGAGACAGGCATTGCAGAAGAGAAACAGTTCATAGTGGGCAGAAGGTGGCAAAGCAAGCAGGAGACAAGATAAGCCTCTTTCTGTCCCTTGTATTGTATCCAGGCCACCAGGATTAGGGCAGTGCCAAACCAACCAATCAGTGGACTGATTAGTAATCACCCACCCTTAATCCTGGCACCCCTAATCTCAGCATTGCACCACGAATCAATCACACCCTCTAGATTCAGCCACCTCTGAAAAAGCCCCACCTTTGACAGCCGGTGGCTTTGGGGGGACATCTAGACACAAGCCGTAACAGTTTAGTACCTGTGGAAGGCTGAGCTGGTGTAGCTGTATTGATGGTACCCAGGTTTGTCCACCGAGAGGCAAGTCCAGCCCTTGCCACAGCCCGCTGATAGTTATCGTAGAGGGTCTTCCCATACTAGGAAGGGAATACAAAGGAAGGAAGGAGTTTATTTCTTTCAATTTGTTCACTCAATTGCAATATACATATTGAGAAAAAAGTACACCTTGATTACTCTTTTCACTTCTTGCTCAAGTTAATTCTTTGTATATTTCAATAAAAAATTGATTATTTTTCACACATTAAGTAATTTTCCAGATTAGCAAAACTGACTAATTCTTTCATCTACATGTTAGAGGAGAGCTTTAGTCAAACAATTCTGATTCTACATCTTTACATGTACTTCAACTGTCCTGCAGATTCAGTCTTGTGTTTCTCTCTCCCTCCCTCCCTCCCTTTCTTTCTCTCTTCTCTGTCCCTCTCCTTCCCTCTCCTCCCATCTCTCTTCCTCTCCTGTGCTGGAAATCCAACCAGACCTTCCCTCGGGCTAGGCAAGTGCTGTACCGCTGGGCTGTACACCCAGTCCAATCTTGTGTTTTTACACACTAAGCTTACCATCCTCTCCTTGAGTAACTATCTGAAAAGTTTGATTTGCAAGTCAGGCCTTGGTTCTCAGGTCAGCAGAGAGGTCCATGTTGCTATCGCTTGCACCTACTTAGAGAACTCAGTGTGCAAGTAAATAAGATAATGTCTATGGTTGTATCCAAGTGTGGGCCAGCTGTTTCACAGCACAAAAGCTGGACCCTTGTCAGGAAGCTGGCTGGCAAATCCAAGGAGAGGCAAAGCCCTGTGCTCTCTCACCTTGGCGATCCTTATTCCCATGACCCACTGGTTGAGAGTCCTGGCATCATCGCAGCAGAGGTACTTGATGTACTGAGACTCCTTCTGAATTTGGGGGTGCTAGAAAGAAGTAATTTCAAAGATAGCTGATCAACTTCATTTATCAGTAGCTCAAAGAACCTTTCCAAATAACTTAAAAAAAATGAATAATGTGTGATTTACTGAAGTGGAGGCAAACATTACTGCTAGTAATTTTAGGACTAGGAAAAGAAGTATTTTTAAAAATGGCTTAACTCCTAAAGGATTTAAGGAATCCGTTATGTGATTGACTTATCATAAGGACCATAAGGGAATTTACTTTATTTACATATATTTATGTCACAGAGCTAATGCCTACAGATTGTGGTATATGGCCCCCAAAACCCAGTCCAGGGGTTACATCTGCTATCAAGAACTCAGAGTTTTACAATGATATTCCTCAACTGTTAGCTCTCATCCAAATGAGAGCTTCTCTGTGCTCTCCAAGGGATTGCACAAAAGTGTTTGGATCTACTGTATTCTCAAGTAGCATTGAGCAATGTCTTGGGTGGATGAGCAAGGGTTGCTAGGCCCCCTGGGAACTCACAAGATTAGCAACGAATGGCAGATACGATGAAGGAAGAGGGATGCCCTGTACTCTTTGTTACCTTCGATCTCCCTGTAATCCTGTTTTGTGTTTCTGACAGAGTGCCTGCTCTGTGAGGGTGGGAACTATTGTCTGTCTCATTTGCTGAAGCCCCTGTACCTGGAGCACGGTAACTACCCCTGTCCAGGTGTCAAGGCAATTGTTGAAACAGCTCAACAAAACATTTCTTTCTCTTTTTTGTTTTTTGAGACAGATCTCACTATGTAGTTCAAGCTGGCCTCAAACTCATACAACATTTCTTTTTCACTCATATATACTGTAGCCACAGCGTTACAGACAGATAACCGAATTCTGAAATACAAAATATGTGCCAGGTCAATTTTCATGGGTCATTATAATTTGTAACTAATTTTATTGTGTGGAGAGAGTTACTGGTTACAGTGTATGTGTGTGTGTGTCTCAGAGAGAGAGAGAGAGATGTACAGTATTGCCTCTTTTTTTCTGAATTCCATAGACTAGTTTGCTAATCTAAACTACGTTTAGGATGAATTAAGGTGGCACGAATTGCTGAAGAGCCTGAAAGTGGAATGAGACACCAAGACAGCTGGGAACACCAAGCACTTGCTGTGCTCGCAGCAGGCGGGGAAAGAGCGAAGCTACCCATTCTCCTCCTAGGGTGCCGCACAGACCGCTCACTTCTATTTTCTGTGTAGTCACTGACCTCGGAGGAAATGATTGATTTCCAAGAGTGATCTGAACACAGGGCCCTGTACTGTCAAACTGTAGTTGGAAACTAAGAGGAAGCATCCAGGCTAGTTTCCCTGCTGGTCTTTCTGGCGATCCAGCCCGTGGTATTGTCTTTGCCCAGAAAGGATAACAAGACACTTACACAGAGACTGTAAGAGTGTGGTGAAAGTTTAGACATTTCTGATTTCAAAAATGAGAAAACTGGTGCTGAGAGAGGTTGGTATAGAGTTCTCGACTTACCTAAAATTTCTGTATTTGACTTAAGCTATTAAGCCAAAATAACAGACTATGAGGATATCACAGAAAAATCCAGAGGATACAAAGAATTCCTTTTTCCGGTCTTTTGAGCCAAGGAAAGTCTACTCTTACACTTATATTTAAATAGGCTGCTTCCTTTATTTAGGCCCGTTAGTTCTCAGCATTTCCCTCAGCAACACTGGAGAACAGACATTTCTTATTTGCTTGCACATCACAACCCCTCAGGTTCCTGAATGTTGCTGTTGTTTTTGGATCTGACCAGCAGGTGGCAGGAAACACTTTTCAATGACAAGATTGCATTGTTGGCTCAGAGCTTGCTCAGTAATTCAGAATGTTCCAGTTTTTAGTTTTGTGAAAGTTGCCCCAATAATAATGCTCAATGGAGACCCTTAAAACTGGAAATCTCTATCAACTCGGGTAATGTGTCCTAATAGCAAAAGCATTTGTTGCATTAATTAACCTGAAGGTCAGAATGAGGAAAAATACAAGCCAGGCCTTCACAGATGGAATGTGACATTCCAGAAATGCCTGCAGCAGTCTCTTCAACAATAAAATCTGCAAACTGAAACCCAACCCTTGTCTTTAAGTAGTGACCAGCTCCCTACCCTAGGCTTTGTCATGTCAGAGGGGTAGGCACTGGCCTCTCCAACAATTTACTGTTTATAATTGGTTTTAGAAAGGGTTATTTTTTTTCTGAGATATTTAAAAAGTTGCCATTGTAACCTTGGCCTTAGTATATTACTTTTTTGGAGTTTCGTTTTGATTTTGGGGCCTTCCAAGTGAAACCTCTAGGAGCAGACTAAATTATGCTTGCAAGGAAAGGCGCAAAGCAGTTGTTTACATAGAAGTATCCATTTAAGCACTAGGCAGGTTCTCAAGTATATTAATCAGCTCACTGCTGTAAAACACGACATTCCCTTGAATAAAATGGGTTTGAGAATAAAACAGAAGCTTCTAAGGTCTCTTGTAAGCCTCAGAATTTATGGGGCTTGGGCAGGAATCCTACGGGCATCTCGGACACCTCAGAGCCAGCACTGTGCCTGGCCGCCAGTCCTTCCTTGGGATCTCGCTCAGTGCTTACTTTTAAACTGTCCTATTCCTCTCTTAGGGCACTGGCTGAAAAGTTATTTGCAAGGGGATGTAAGGGGATCTACAGGGGGCCAGATTCTTCCTCACTGATTTGATTGTTCCTGATCATAAAAAGAGAGAAGCTTTCTTAGGACAGGCAGCACAGTGTACAAAGGTCAAGACCGTTGCAGAATGCTATGGCTAGAAGGATCCTGCAGAGCCTCTAAACTTACAAAATAGGGCCGAGGGTCAGAGGAGTTAAGAAATGTGTCCAGGGTCAGAGGTAGTGGCAACACCATGACTAGAACAAAGGCTCTGCTCGTTCAACAAATAAGACCCTTGGGTACAGAGAAATCCACTGATTTCTAGGTGAGTAAAGAATGAGAGGCAGCTCATACCATCATCAGGGAATGTCAACAGGTACAGGATTAGTTTGTTTATTTATTTTTTTGTCTTTTTGAGACAGGGTCTTGCTGTGCAGTTCAGGCTGGTCTTGAGCTCACTTTGTAGCCCAGGCTGGTCTTGAACTTGTAAGGATCCTCCTGCCTCAGTCTCTCGAGTGCTGGGATTATAGGCATGTGCTACCACACCTGGCTTGGATTAGTTTATGGTGTGGCTCATTGTATGATACAAACTTGAAAACAGAGGCCAAGAAGAAGTAACAGGATGTTCTAATGTCCAGAAAGTCTACGTAGAAAAGGGAATCATGGAAAAGACTCAGAAAACCAAGGTGGAGAGGTTGGAACAAAGGGCTTTGTGTGAAATTAGAACATCCTCTAGGCACCAAGGAGCATCAGACATTGTCCAAGGCAGAATCAGACAGGAAGTAACTGTGGCTACCTGGATGATAGGCCCAGAGTGAGTAATACCATGGAAGAGACAGAGGGCAGAGGTGGGGAGAGGAGAGGAGAGTGAGAGACAGGGATAGAAAACTGAAGGAATTTTTGCCTCAGGGATTGAATTAGAACTGGGAAGAGGAGGAATGTAAGGCTCATTTGTTTCTAGCTTTGTAGAATAACTGGCTGCCCTATCTGTGACTTCCCTAAAATCTCCAAGGCCTGGTACTTGTGAATGGGACCTTACTTGCAATAAGTCTTTGCAGATGTAAGCAAGTTCACATAAGAGTATACCAAGTCAGGGGGGTTCTAATCCAGCAAGACTGGTGTCCTAACGACTCCAGAGCAGGAGCAACTCAGACACAGACACAGAGGACAGCCAGCTGCATGACCAGGCAGACAGAAACTGGTGTTAGGCGGCTAAAGAAACACCAAAGATCTATGTAGGAAGCTTCCAGCAGCCAGGAGCAAGGTACAGGACAGACTTGCCCTCAGAGCTTTCCAGAAAGAACCCAATCCTGACTTTGAGGTGGGATTTCCTGAACCACTAGAGAAATAAATTTCTGTCGTTAAAAGCCACTTGTAATTTGTCATGGCAGCTCTAAGAAACCACTCCCACGGGTGGTGATACCGTTAACTTCAGAGATTGCTGGGGTCGGGAGGAGGTTAGAACCACTGTCTGATGAGTCATGGCTGTGGTGCCCTTGCACGCACCTTTGCAGCAGGTATGGGGCTAGGAGAGGAGGTGCGACAACCAGCTGCAGGTTGAGAGGAATTAGCACATTGCCCATTGCTGGAGCTGTGGCAGGGAATATGGTCTCTCAGAGGCGGCCAGTCTGGTGAGAACCAAATATAGAAGGAACATGGAAGACATTCTGGTGTTGGGGAGAAGGAGAAGCCAGCGGAACCAGAGTGAAGCAGGCAGGTGGAGAAGAGGGGACCAGGGTGAAGACTGTAAAAGGAGGAAGTGGTCAGCAGCACAAAAGGCACTGAACAGAATCAGAAGCCCGAGGCCTGGGAAAGCCTGAAGAGAGGTGGGGGGAGAAAGCTGTTAGCAGGCCAAGGGCACAACGCCAGATGTCTTCCTGCTGTTCACCGATGCATCTCAAGGCCTCGAGGAGAAGTAGGTTGGGGATCTCTGGAGTGGATGAAGTGCACTAACAGGGTGATGGTGAAGATGTGGAGGGACCAAGGCTCTCTCAAGACGTCTGAGTGGAAGGAAAGACTGAGGCCAACTCTAGCCTTTGTTTGAGGGGGTGGGGCAGGTCAAACTGAGGGAAGAGGCCGAGGGTCCCTAAACTAAGTACTGTTTGAACAGGACCATGTTTGAGGGGACGAGTTCTCAGGGAACAGACCGGAGATGCTAAAGCCAAGGGAGTGGCTGGGGGTGCGGTACGATCCCAGGGGAGCGAAGGTGGGGCGTGAGCTTTCCTTCTCTGCAGAGATGGGACAGCTGGAAGTGGGACAGTTACTGTGTTAGGGAGTTTAGGAAGTGAGATGGAGTCATTCAGTCCTGTTCTTTCTTTTCCCAGTAAAGGGCACAGTGTGCCCAGTGAGGCCTCTGCAGGTGGGAGGCCATCTGAGCAGTGGGGACAGTGGCTGGGCATGGGGCAAAAGACTGAGGGGCAGAAACCAGGAGAAAAGCTGCCAACACCTTGCATGCAGGAATGACCTGGAGCCCGGCAAAAAGCAGACATGACGTGCAGGGCAAGAAATGTGGCTGAGGCATCTGAGACTTAAGTCATGCTGGAAGAGAGATGTAGTGATGGGGGAATGTTTACCCGGAAACTTGGGTCTAAGAATTGAAGGGTCATAGCTATGTTTTGTTTATAGCCATTTCTCTCATGTTGAATGCAGAGTCCAGGAGGACAGGGATTTCTGTACGCTTACTTCACTTCTGTAGTCACAGTACCCAGTTGTCATTCAACAGACCCTGAGTAGTCTCGTTATTTTGGAACCATACTGTCTAGGGAAGTATTTCTCAGCAGCCGCACTGTTGGCATTCGGGTCCAGGTGGTTCTTTGGAGTGAGTACTCTGTTTTTCCTGCAGACTCACAAGTACGGGACTAGGACCTATACCCATGGCAGTACTGAATTCCTTGACCTGAGAAACAAGGTTATCAGCAGCTGCAGCAAGAATAGCAATACTGGTGCCCTGGGTATTGAACTAGGACTTCTAAAAGTCCTCATATCCCAGGCTTAAGTCCTCTGGAGAGAATATGCTGTCCAAGGCTATGGATCGAAGAGGAAGAGACACATGTCAAGACTGGGACTAGGGTTTTTTTGGATAGAATAGTCAAAGACAATGACAGGTGATAAAAGTTGTGAATGAAGTGAGAGAATAAGAATTACCCGGAGGAAGAGCATTCTAGGAACAAGACCAGTAAGTGCAAAGGTCCTGAGGTAGTGAGTCAAAAGGAAGAGAGAGGTAAGGAGAATGCTCTGTCTTCTTTCGGTCTTTCTATGACCATTATTTTGAGACTATTCTGTGTAAGGCACGGTTCTCAGCAGCAGCATCATGGCGCTGGGGACAGATAATTCTTTGGTGTGCCCGCTGTCTTGCACATTGGAGCATGTCTAGTAGCTACCTTGACCTCCTTTCACCAGATGCTATTAGCTCCCACTCACTGCCCCAAGTAAGACAATCAAAAGTGTGTCTGGACACTGCAAATAGTCTTAAGGGGGGAAAATGCATCTGACTGAGAACTACTAGGAGAATGTCGGGCTGCGTAAGCTAGTACAGTGTTCACCATCATCATTACTATGTATAAATCACTGAAGTTAGATGCTTGGTAGTGCAAAAGAGGACCAGGAAAGCTGGTCCTAAATGGAAACTAAGTAATATCTGAAGTCATCAATAAAGTAAAAAAATTTTCTCAAATAACTTTGTTTAAAATAAGTGATGGCAATTGTGTGGTGAGTAAAAAAACCTATTAAATATGATTGATTGTCTTAATTATTATATTTATTTAAGAATAAGCACAGAGACAAACCAAGGCCCCAAACCCAGGTCTCTGTAAGCAGAGAGACCCTGAATGCATCACATGTGTGGTTGTAAGGATACCTCTCTATTGACCTGACTGATCTGACTGAATTTAAATTCTAATCTAAAAGCGTGAGCCATATCAAACAGTCGACAATACACTGCCTTTTGACAATACACACCTTGGCAAGTTGCGCAACTTGGCAATTTTTAAAATGATTTATTTCTTGCTATTTTGTGTCTTTTTCTAGGCAATCCTGGCAAGTTTCTAGTTTCTAAAAATTTGTAACAAGTCATCCAAAGAAGAGTCCACTAAATAAAGAACTCAACAGTATTCTCTTCTATCCATGAAACTCCACATTCATTTATTCAAAAAATGTGGACCTCTTTATGTTTTCACAAGTGAGGAAGGTCCCCAGACAGATTTATTTTAATGTTTTAGGCTCTGATAGCATGCTTTGGAGGGAAATGACTCAAGCTAATAGAGGATGTTTTTTCCTTTCTCGATTTTGGTTGAAAAACAGAAATTTTACTATACTACATTTGTCTATTAATTATATAATTTTGTCGTTTTTCCCTTAAAAGAAAACATTGACCCAAACCGCTTACAAATTTAAATTCAGGACTTCTTACAACCTACCTTTAAAACTAAACAGTGGTCAGTGGGTGCTTTGTATTTCATTTTGCACTGAATCCCGTAGTAAATGTTGACATTTTCAAACTGTATAAAACAAGCCAGATCTCGGGACGTCTGAAAAAGAGGGGAAAAAAATTACTTCAACTGAGATGACAGCTAATAATTTTCCAAGGTCGTTCTTGATGAAACTACAAGGGATTTCATTTTAGTAGAGAAAACATTGAATTTTTAGATAATTTATATGAACATCAATCACATATACTGTCATATTGTCCAAGCTAAGCCTGCACAAAGGATGAACGGGAGAGGGCGCGGCCCTGTGTGCCACACGCCCCTAACAGGACGGCGTGAAAGGTGACGCTGCTGTCACAGTACCTGACTGCGGACTCCAGGGTCAGAACCCACTGACCTTGAGGCGTCCGCTATTGATTCAGCCGAGAAAAGGTGACCAGCGATCGGAAATTTCATCTCCGTTTTTGCCATTCTAAGTGAGTGATGGATTTTATGATTGAGCATTAAAAAAAAAATCCTTTCAGGCTGAACAACTAGAGGCAAATTTGATGCTCGGTAAATTAGCACGCAAGTCAGGCACTTCTAGAGCAAAAGGCTTTCTTCTGCGCTGCCGCTGCACGGTTGCCATGGAAACAGAGCCCTCTCCTCCACACATAATGTGCTTGGTGAAGACGACAACCTCTGATCTACATATTTGCTTACACTTCAATTATACACTTGCTCGTTATTCTTTTTTTTCTCTTGCATTCTGTAATTCTTCCCCCAGTTAGTGAATAAAATAATAAAAGGTAGAGCTGCTAAACCTAAGTGCACAATTTTTCCTTTATATAAGGTGTTTGCTTTCTAAAATATTTTCGGCTGGATTTTTTTTTTTTTTTTTTCTTTTCTCTGTGTGGAGGACGGACTCCAGGGACTTGCCCCTGCTCGGCAAGTGCTCTACCACTGAGCTACAGTCCCAGCCACACACAAAGTTTTAAAGCCATGAATGAGATTTCATGGCTTCTTTTTCTTTCTATTAGCATGTGTCTGCAGTACGTAACGATCACATTCCTTGTGTGCAGCCAGTACATGAAAATAGCACATTTTAACGCTTTTTCATCCCCTCCTCCTCCCCTGCCCTCCCCCTCCCCCTTCTCTCTGTCTCTGTCTCTGCCCCTCTCTGCCTCTCTCTCTCTCTCACTGTGTAGTTTAGGCTGGCCTTGAACTCTGTGGTTCAGGGTGGTCTCAAACGCATTGATACTCCTGCCTCAGCTTCCTGAATGCTGGGATCACAGGCACATGCCACCACCCCTGGCGTCTCCCCTCCATCTCTTGACCCCCTTCCCATTCGAGAAAGATCTGTCTCCCTACTTCCTATTTTATTTTATTTATCTGTTTTATTTTGTTCTTTCTTTATATTTTGTGTTTCTCACATGAGAGAGACCATGTCATGTTTAAACTTTGTTTCTGATTTATTTCATTTGACATTATGGTCTCAAGTTGTTCTTTCTTTTAGCATTGTATCTCAGGGTCTTCCCACGTCGGGAGACATTTTATGAGTGCCAGAGGAACAATTCATTTTGAACCATCTCCCATAGGTCATTAGGGGTTACTTCAATGTTTTGCTATTACAAAAAGTACTGTGCAACTGAACAAATATTTCTGTTGGACGGACTGCCAGATGTGCAGCTGCTCTTTGAAAGGGTGGATTCCCTTTTACATTTGCATAGGTCTTGCTAAATTATCCCCAATTTGACTGTATTAGTTTATTTCCCAACCTTTCATGCGTAAGAGTTTTTTCATGCACAAGGTTTTTCTCTTATCCACACCCACCAAAATTGGGTATCGATATGCTAATTTATACTCCCCTGTGTGGAAGTAATATCTCACGATTTACTTTACACTTTCCTGATTACTGGTAAGATAGAACAACTTTTCCTTTTTTCATTTTGTGTTGCTGGGGATCCAGTGGAGGGCCTCGTACCTGCTAGGAAAGTGCTTTACTGCACAGCAACACTCTTAGCCCAAGAGGGAACTTTTATTCTGTGGCTATTAGTATTTTTTTTGGAGGGGTGAATTTTCATTGAATAAGATTTGCCATTTCCCTCCCTCCCCTCCTTCCTCCCCCCTTCTC